>VYZQ01009609.1:651-16245 GCA_013400655.1 Mystacornis crossleyi
TTTAGGAACAGGGTGAGTGTCATTGCCGGAGCAGGGCAGTGCCCCTTTAGGAGCATGGTGCGTGTCATTGCCGGAGCAGGGCAGTGTCCCCTTTAGGAGCATGGTGCGTGTCACTGCCGGAGCCCGGCTGTGTCCCCGCTGGCCGCCCCGTCCTCCACCCCGCAGCACCGCGGGGAGAAGAGGGACAGCGCACCGCTAACCCGGCTCTGCGTCCTGGTGCCGCACGCACACACGCGCATCGCCGGACGAGCCGCTGCCTCCCCAGCCGGTCTGAAGCACAGCCCGGGGCCGCAGCCGGGCGCACACCGCCGACAGCCCTCGCCTCCGCCCTTCTCCTGCCGGCCCGGAGGGAAAACCCCTTTTGCTGCCGCTGGCCGTGGGGCCAGCCCGCTGCCCGGCGGGCCGGCGGCGGCGGTCGGCGGGCCACGGGGTGCGCCCTGGCTGCCGGTGCTGCTGTGCACCGCCGCCGTCTTCCTGGGCGGCGAGGTGCTGCCCTACTCGGTGTGCTCGCGGCACGGGCTGGCCATCGCCTCCCGCACGCTCTGCCTCACCCGGCTGCTGATGCTGGCCGCCTTCCCCGTCTGCTACCCGCTCAGCCGGTTGCTGGACTGGGCGCTGCGGCAGGAGCTCAGCGTCTTCTCTACGCGGGAGCGGCTGCTGGAGACGCTGCGCGCCGCTGGCCCCCACGGCGACCTGGTGCGGGAGGAGTTGGCCATGGTGCAGGGCGCGCTGGAGCTACGCACCAAGGTGGTGGAGGATGTGCTGACACCGCTGGCCGACTGCTTTATGCTCCGGGCCGATGCCGTGCTGGACTTCGCCACCGTCTCTGAGATCCTCCGGTCTGGCTACACCCGCATCCCAGTCTATGAGGGTGACCGGCGCGACAACATTGTCGACCTGCTCTTTGTCAAAGACCTGGCCTTTGTCGACCCTGATGACTGCACTCCCCTGCAGACTGTCACCCGCTTCTACCGCCGCCCGCTCCACTGCGTCTTCAACGACACGCGCCTCGACACGCTGCTTGAGGAGTTCAAGAAGGGTGAGGCCGCTGGGCCGCCCCTCCCCCCGGGCTTTCCCTGCACCCCTCTGCACCCCCAATGATTTCCAGGTCAGCAGCCCCCACGGGCAGCCCCGCACGGCCTCCTGGCAGGACGTGGCAGGTACCAGGAATGCTGGGGGGAATTGGTCCCTGCATGTGCTGGTGTGTCAATGACCCTGGTGTTACCTGGTGAAACATCCCCGGGTGGATTGAGGGCCAGCAGTGCCCTTGATGTACCTGTGATATTATTAAGACTGTAAGAGCCTTTGGCCTCACAGGCTGCTGGCTCGGCAGGTGATCCTGTCCCCCCGGGGCTGATGTGCCTGCAGTGGCCTGGCAGCATGGGCATGGTATCTATCTTGCAGTGTTGCCCAGACAGCATTTGCTGCTCTGTTCTGTGCAAAGGAGTTTATGACAGGAAATCGCATCTCATTACTTAGCTTTCACATTTTCAGCTTAGCAGTCAGAAGGAGGTCTATAGAGTGTTTCTATGCAAGTGGTTCAAAGGACGAAGAAAAGATTAAGCCCTTAGAAAGAGCTGTACTTTTTTTGCAGCTGTGACAACATTCATAATGAAGCAGCTGCCAGCAGCCCCAGAGATGCTGAGAGCTGTATTTCATTAACCATACCTTGAGAATACGCACAGCATGTGTTTTTCCCTCCCACTGGGAATTGTGTTTTGCCGCGTGTTGCTCACTACGTCATACTGTGGTGAGTGAGTCTAAGAAATGGCTGCAGCAGTGACATGCTGCATTATGTAATGCGGGAGGGCAGTGCTTGGCTCCTGGGCTGCCTGGCGCTGCTCTGCCGCAGGCAGAGCTGATCATGTGAGAAAGGCCAATCTGGTCCACTCCAGAAACAGAGAAAGCCTCTCTGTGAGTCATCTCCGTGCTCGTTTTTAGAGGTGGGAGGAGGAGAGGATAGGACATTTCTCAGTGCACCAGGAATGTGCTCATCAGATACATGCAGGTCAGCATCTTCTCCGGAGATGTTCAATTGTGTCCCCACTACCACTCAGGATCACAGGCGGAGGACTTCTGTGTGGCACCACTTGCCCTCTCTGCCCCTCAGCAGGACTGGAGACTCCCAGTGGTGAAAATTGGAAGATTCCTGGGTTTTATACAAGACTGTTAGCAAAAGCATTGAGACTGTTCTCTGGGTTCAGTCTTGGTGAGCTGCAGTAGTCCATGCCTGCACCCTTTCCCCCATGACAGTTGTCTCTTGTCTTCCTAATTCCTGATGTGCTTCGCAGTTCCTTCCTTTGTTTTCCTGCAACAGCACTGAACTTCACCTGAGGTCTCTTCTACCTGTGTCTTGTCCAGAGATGTCAGATGATTTTGGCACTCTCTCCCTTGGTCAGGCTCCCCTGCAATTTATCTGATTTACTTTGATACACTTCCCCTTCCAAATTTGTTCTACAGCCTGGTACCCTATGGATCAATAGACCTATAAAAATGGACTTGAGGTTGCTGAGTTCCCTGCCCTTTGCTTGCTGTCCTCTCTGCTCTCCTTAAACAGAGCTGTTTTGTGCCTGCTGCTCCCTGAGCTCACGGGTATGGTAACAAGCCTTGCTACGTGCCGTGCACTTTCATATGCTGGTCTTCATCTCAGATGAAGATTATCCATCCTTCTTTAACTTTGCTCCATTAAACTCTTGGTATATCATTTCAGGTTCTTCCTCCTTTATATGTCTGCCATTGTGGCCTTCTGGGGTGTTTTGCTACAGCCCCTATTTAGACCTCTCCCTAAACCCTTTTTCTGTTCTCACCTCACTTCTCCTTGTCTTTTCTGAACTACAAGGCTGAAAATCCTTGCTTTTGGTCTTAGTATCTAACTTAGCATGGTGTTTAGCAATTCCAGCTCTTCCCCCAAATGTTCTTCTTCCCGAGGGTTGATGTTTTCTTTAGATTCCTCTTTCCCCTATTTGTAGGCGTGTGGTCACCCCTGACTTTGCAAATAGTCACCCGCCAGCCTTGCCCTGAACCCTCCTAAACTCTCTTTTCCCAGTTCCAAATACAGGTTCTCGTGCTGGCTCCCACACTGCGACAGATGTTAGCTCCCAGCTGCCTTCAACCCCATCCACTGCTGCGTCAGCCCTGTTCACTTGACTATTTAATTTCTAAAATAAAGATTTCCCGTTTGTAATTAAGAATCTTTATCACTGTCTCCTTTTCTGTGTCTGTTTGAATTATGGTGAAGTATCTTGTTTGATCCAGTCAAGGTTTCTTTCCATGGCCAGGTCTTCTGAGACACCTCCACTAATTAGAAAGTAGGCTGATTGCTTGTTGGCTCAGTGAGTGTCTAATGAAGGCATTCATCACACCTCCAAGGTGCCTGCAGGACAGCAAATGCTCCCACTGATAAGGCCCAGCCACTTTCTAGGAAATTGAAGTCTCTGGTAAGGATGGGCATTCATAGCCACCTCTGGGTCCTTATGTCCCTCACAAGCCTTTAGAAAAGCCAGCTTTTATTTCCTTTTCCCATGATTAACTCGAACAGGTTTTGTACCCTTTATTTCTTTTTGTTATTACAATATTTATACAAAATACCTGTAACATTTTGTATCCTTCTTTTCCAGACAGCAATGTGTGCTTCTGATCTGTTTCACTAATGATTAATGTTCTGCCACGTCCGCTATACCTATAATGTAATTTTTTTGCATAATGTATAAGTAACACAATTTCACTGCCAGAGCTCCTTGCCACAGTACACAAACCTTTGTTCTTACTGAAAATGTCAAGGGGTTATTAAATACAGCACTTTGGGACTCTTCCTCACACCTCCAACAGCACTTCCATTTTCTCTCTCCTGCTCACAGATATCACACTATTGTCCTTGTTTACCTGAGGCATTTCTTTTCTCTTTCTGTTCTGTCCAAGCTATGAAGATAATCAGCCTTTTTTCTTCTTTGGTCTTTTAGAGCAGGGTTTGAGGGGAAGCTTTCCTTAATTTGTTTCTATGTGTGCTCACACTAACTTCATTTGTGTGCAGTTCCATTAAGATGCATTGGTGTTTACCTTGATTTTAATCCACAGATGTGTCACAAACTGCCTCTTCCCCAGCAGGACCTTGTGTAGAAGGGAGTACCTTCCACAGACCTGTAGCATCAGCTTTCCGTTTAATTTAACATTTAAATTGTATGAAATAGTAGCACACACTCAGCAGCACCAAGGGAGCCACTGGCCCAGGGTGGTTACAGCGCCCAAGGGCAGCTCTGAGCTGCTGGTTAACAAAACCTGGCCCCTGCTCCATCATAGCAGAACTGGCCAAACTCTTCACCTCTGCCTTTTCACAACCCTGCTGCTGCAGCCATTGTTTGATTTCTCTTTCAGCAGCAATTCCTGCAGAGAGGTGGTTAAATTGGGGGTCCCAATGGGAACTGGGAAAAACTCAGAGAAGACTCCAAACAGCAGCAGAGGGGCGATCTGGCCTGCAAGAGCATAGTTTAGGCTTCAACCCACAGCCCAAATGAGGAGGGCAGCTCCAAAAAACGTTTAGAAAAGCAACATTACAGCAGTGTGAGACAGATTCAGTTGAAGGAAGGAAATACTTGTGCTGCAATATGGTTTTGACTTCATCTTCTCAGCAAAACTCAGGAAAAGGAACTCAGAAATAATGAGGGCTGGACACCCAATTTGCCATCTTTTCAGGGAAACTAGATGGGATGTCTTACAGAAGGCATACATTGTTGTGCTGTATTTACTGAGAAGTGCTAAGT
Organism: Mystacornis crossleyi; assembly: GCA_013400655.1. Lineage (NCBI taxonomy): Eukaryota > Metazoa > Chordata > Aves > Passeriformes > Timaliidae > Mystacornis > Mystacornis crossleyi. The sequence continues at coordinate 5,409 of VYZQ01009609.1, forward strand.
GAAGGACCCTACACAAAATGTGTCCCTTCTTCACTAGAAATAAGAAAATACATACCAGTATAGTAATTTTGCCACTTGCAGCCTGGTGAAAGAAGATGAAAATAATGAAGGAGTGAAAAAATTGGGAGACAATTTCTTGGCAGTTTGTATTGGTACACCTTGGAATACCTGGCTTTATTCTGGGCTCCCAGAATAATACCTAATACACCAAAAAAATAACTGCACCATATTTAGCAAGCTACAGCAATGTAGAGAGGCAGATGAGCTTCCTGTAGGATAAACTTTACCTAAGGAATGTGGAGATATGAGGAATGGTTTGTGCATTTATTCAGTGTGAAATGTTGTGGGTGATACAATCTGTTTCTCCTCCTTTCTTGAAGATTACCAAGCCATGCATGTTGCAGCTCCAGTCCGGTGATATAACTCCTCATGGGAACCTCTTCTGTGAGGTCCACCTCCTTGTTTTGTAGTGCCTCTGGGAAGTCATAGTCTTGTCCCTTCCTCGAGTTTTTTATGGGTTTTGTTGACTGATTTCCTGCAGGAGTTTATATACCACACTGGCACATTTCAGCAAGTAACTTTCCTCTGTCAGACAACAGTAGAAATTTGCTCTTAATGTTCCTTTACCTGCAGCAGGGCAGAGGCTGACCTGCAACTCAAATTAGCCTTCTGTGGCTTGGCATCTTTTAAGAGTGACTAAAAATAAATTCTCCAAACCCCAAACTTTCAGGCTTAGCAGGGAAAACAGCCTGTCCTGCGGAGGACAGCTCTGCCACAGGGTCTGTCTTTACATTTCAAAATGCTCCATGGCCTCTATTAGACTTCTGCAAATTGGAGAAGGTGCTTACATTTGCCAGGAATTGGGATCAATACCACTTCAGATGCTTTTTTGTACCATCTTTCTGAGCCTGCAGGCATTGCAAGCACACAGCGTTGCTTCAAATTTAACTCAGCATTCAAGAGGTTTCTGCAAGTGTTATTGTCACTCTGCTGGGCATCTTGATGAGCTGAATAAATGACCTCCCAAGGCAGTTATATGGGTTAAGGAACCAGTTTTACCCAGGAACTATCACCTACACGTCCCCTGGAATGCGATTGCCAGGCTGAGAGCAAGTGAGTTGCTGATATACAAAAAATGGTCTCAGTGTCCCATGCTGCAACTCTGCCTGAAACATTACTGTGCTTTACCTGCTAAACTGTGCTAAATCTTACTGTGTAAACCCTGGACTACTCTGTCCCACCCCAATAATCCCAGGATCAGGCCTGCTCTGGGCAGGCATTCAGCAAAACAAGAAGGGAACCAAGTCCCTGGGGGAGAGGGCACCCTGCTGCCCATTTCCCTCTTTGCAGCTGTCAAAGGCACCTTCATACTGAGCTGTTGGGTACCCAGGAGGTCAGAACCCTGTTGCACAAGAGATGGAAGATGTCCTCTCTAATCTTCTCCTTACTCTCCTGATCTGCTTCATCAATGGTAATAGATCAACTATTCCAAATATTCCATCTTTTTTAGAGTTTTCCTTAGGATTAGGAAAAGCATAAAAGGAGGATATGAGAAAGGCTACAGACAGATGTAAGCAGGTGAAGTTTTTGTCTCTGAGAAAGGTCTGGGTTAAGTTAGGATTTACATTTTTTCCTTCACGTAGCTCTTATTCCAGTAGAGCTGGGTAACCCTGCAGCCCTCTGCGTTATTTCTCCCTACTTATGTGTAGGTCTGCATTTCCTCTAGACACAATGTGTGGTTTCACCCTTGGTACAGAGTCGTGGTAACACAAGAGCCCACTCACACACATTTTCAGTTCAAGTTGTTCAAATCGGGGTCCCCACTTTCCTTCATGCAGGTCGGCAAGAGGGCACGGAGATGCTGGCAGCCCCTGTGAAGAGCTCTGAAGAAAAGCACACAGAAAATAGATTTCAGTTACATTGTGGTTGTTTCCCAAATCAACCTTATTTAAAAATGACTCTTTTTTTTTTCCCTCCATTTTGTAGCTGTTAATGGTTCACAGTTTGTGCCTGTACCTTTGATCTCCTAATAACAGCCTCAGATCTTACCGTAAAATTTATGAAAATGAATTTCATGCTCAGGATGTTCATCCTGTGGAACAAGAGACAAGGCTAAAGCATCTTTAACATTCCTCTGGCAGGGTACCTACATAAAAAAATTATAAGGAATTAGTCTGGGCTATATTTGAACCCAACAGCACTTTCTTTCCCAGAAGTCAAGGCATTTCCATGTGTTCAGACCGTGTCCTCTCACTGGGGAAGGTGATTTGGGGTGGATCTATGAGCCCAAGGTCATTTAGGTGCCTGTGAAAAACAAGGCTCCTAAAAATGGGTATAAAAGCTTTGGATATCTGTTCAGAGGCTTGCTCCATCTGGAAGCTCTCAGCTGTTTATATTAGCTCTGTAATTTAGCATTTTGAGGCATTAACTTTCCACTGAAGCTGTTGTTTGAAAAGAGCAGATTTCATGTAGCTCATAAAGAATTTAGTGCAGTTGTATCCCATGCTGAGCAGACACTTAATCACCTATAGACTTCCTGTGCGAGAGCAGTCCTGTGGAGGCCGGAGGAGCTGCTCGCACAAGGAAAGTTAATTGCCCATTTGTTCTAGCATTTGCCAAACCAAGGCTTTGATTCTCAAGTGTTTCACTGTGCTTTCCTGCATCAGCGATAGCCCTGTAAAGTTCACATGTGATGGCTTGCTAGTGGGGAAGCAGCTCAGCCTTATAATTCATCTCATTTGAGCTATCAAGCAGCGGTTACAATAGCACGGTTTGTGGAATCGGTTTTACGGATCTTAAAGCTGTTTTAGATCAAGTCTGGGGGTTTGTTTAAATTATTTATCTCCCTCTGTTTTTCTCCCACTGAGGCTGACCTGCTAGATAATGGCTGCAGAGGCAAATGTGACCCCTCTGGCATCTCCAGGTCTGTCCCTATGCTACCCTCCCTTAGACATTGCTTCTGTCTCCTTGCCCAGATTCTGCCCTTGTACATGCTCTAAAGGCCACTGCTTTTCCTCCTGTTCAAGTGTAGCGGCTCCCAGAGCCTGGCAAAGGGATTTGGCTGAGCTTGGCAGCATTGCCCAGGAGTGAACAAGCCATGACCCTCCTGCCAGGGCACCTGTAAACCCTCCCCCAACCTTCATGGGGTCTGTTAAAAAGCTGATGGGAGGAGATACAGGACCCAGTCAGGTGGGGGGGGTGGGGCACAACTTTGCAAATGATCTCGTGTTCCTCAGGTGGGAAATTGGAGCATGTCAGCCCTTTCCCAGAGGGGACCAGCTGAGAGCAGCACTCACTTGAAAGAACCGGGACTGCCTGGCATTCAGGGCATTTTGTGACATGGATACCAGCTGGCCAGGCATGGGCTGGGATCAGCTCTCTCAGTATGGGCAGGAGCAACCACACTGAACAGCAACAGTTTTCCATTGTTGGGTACCTGCTCCATTTCTAACATGGGTGTTAGCCTGGAAACATGAACCTGGGGGTTTGGAGTATGAATACAAGTGTTTATTTTCTGTGAAAATAAAGAACCCTTGAGTGCTCTAACAGCCCGCCTGGCTCTGCCCCCAGTGCAGTGAAACCGTGGGTCTCCTTCCACGCTAATGGTGCTGGGTTATTTCTAAATAATCTCATTTGCAGCTACGTGAATATGGAGCTGGAATCACAGTTCTAGTGTAAATTGTAATGTCAACGTAGGTGTTTGGCCAAAAAAAAGAACCGCCTGCATCACTCTCTGACTGCCTTTAAGTAGCACCTAAGCTTTTTGTAAGGGCTTGGTGGTTTTGGGTTGCATGTAAATGTCATTAACGACAAGCTCTCAGCCAAAAGAAATAACTTTTTCCCTCTCCTCACTCACCCGAGGACTTGTAGGAGACCAGATGGCCCCAGTGTTTGGGAGCAGAGTTTGGCAAAGGAGACATTTTCAAAAGCTGGACTTTGCTAAGATGAAACATAGCTGTTGCTGCTGTCTTGCAGCCAACTCCTCTGCTTTTTTCTTTTTAAGTGCCGTGTTGCTTTATTATCCACTGAATAGACAAGATGCGCAAACCTATGTATGAAAGGAGAGAAATAGCCCAGTCCAAAGGACATGCTGAATTTTCAGTGCCCCAAAGCTATTGATTTGGTTTTTAAAAACGCATCTCAGTGCTACTTGCTGCAATGTTATGTTCTCATTTCTAAATCTGTAGGCGTGGGAGGCAGCGAGCTGCTCTCTGAAATCTTGCAATAAAAGCTTGGTATGAGGAGGAGGGAATTTATACTGTGGAAAATGCCCAAGATCTGCTGTGAGAAATGTATAGTGCTGATCTTCAGCTGAGAAATGTCGTCTGCTCGTCTCAGATCCAGGGCAGGGTTATTTGAAGGTCACACGATCCCCAGCAAGACGTGTCTGTGGGACTGCCAGGCTGCTCGGGGTGTGCTTGTCCCTGCACCTCTGCAGGGATGAGCCAGGAGGCACTGCGGGTAAGGAAGGAGCTGCACACCAGGCAGGAGCCCACCCTATCCCATCTTTATGCATGAATACTGTTCACATCCCTTGTCGGGAGCAGCAGGAGAGCTTGTTGGGATGGGTTTATGGGAGAAATGGAGGCAGAGGCAGCTGCAGAACAGAGAGGACCTGCCCCCGTTTTGGGTGACCGTTGCTGCTCAAGGAACTCGGCTCTGAGCCCGTGGTGAAAATAAGGTATTTGCAGTTTTCCAAAGGTCCCTGCAGTACTTTTGGGTTTGTGCAGGCGTTGCAACAGGAGACCCCGGGGATGCAGAGCAAACAGAGGAAGGAGAAGTTTTTGGCTGTGGTGCCAATGAGGGTGCTTTTAAGTAAAACTGGAGGTTCAGAATCTGTGTGTACTGCTGAGCAGTGTAGGAGCCACACGGGCAGTAAGAAACCCAGTGCTGTTCATTGGCATGTCCACGACTACATTGGAGCTAGAAATCCAGAAGTTGTTTGTGGCTTGGAAGCTGGCTACTGGTCAAGATGCTGAGCGGGAGCATAAATCAGAGCAGCCAGTAAAGGAAGGGAGACACTGAAAAAGTCAAAACAGCTTACAGAGAGCTGGACATGCAAAAACAAGTAGAAATGTTTCAAGTATGCCAAAACCAAGAAACTTGAGAATGTGTCACCAGAGCTGCCAGCTCACAAGGGACAAGTGAGGAAACTGAAACTCTGATCCAGGAACACTGGAACTTCCAAGCAGGAGTCACTGTCATTGTAGCTGAAGGTCCTGGTCCCACTCTGCTTGTTTAAGGTAACATAGAGAAGATGCTGTCAAGGGCAGGGCTTGGAGAAGAATTTCAGGTGCAAGCTGATGGCTTGAAAAGTGTTCAGTGTCTGCATCCAGATGGTTCACCCAAGTGTTCTGCAGGAGCTGGGCTGGAAGCTGCAAACAAACATACATGTTTCTCCATAAAAACCAGCTGCTGTTTCAGGGAGATGGAGGCTTTGCCTGTATTTTAAGAAAAATCTTAGGATTGGTCTAGACAGTGATGGATAGAAAGATGAAGGGGAGCTGTTTGTGGCAATTTAATAGGAAAGATAATTAGCAACAGAATAAGAAAACATATATAAATAAGAGAAGAATAATACCCAGGAGAATAAGGGAAATCGGTAGAGCCAAGGACACATTCACATTTCTGTGTTGGAGAACATTGTCTCATCACTCTGTTAAGAGTTGAGCGGAACAGAGTGACTCACAGCCTGGGTAAAGAAAGAAGGTGGCCCCAAAAAAGAGCCTACATCTACAAATCAGTCTGGACAGCAGCTGCCCTGTTAGGCTGGGCTGCGTTTCCAGCCGTTCTCCTTGGGTTAGCACACTTGGGGTGGGTTTGGATGGCAGTGTCTGCTGTGATCTGTGCCTGCCACCAAACCCTGCTCACCTGCCTGCCCACCACGCTGGGGACCCCTCTCAGGATCACCGGGGTGGGTGTCTCACTGCCACTCTGCTTTTCCCCTGCAGGAAAGTCCCACCTGGCCATCGTGCAGCGGGTGAACAATGAAGGGGAAGGAGACCCGTTCTACGAGGTGATGGGCATTGTCACCCTGGAAGATGTCATTGAGGAGATCATCAAGTCCGAGATCCTGGATGAGACCGATCTGTACAGTTAGTGTCCCAGAGCAGCTACTGTGGTTGCAGGAGCCAGGGTGGGAGCCTGCACAGACAGACAGACAGACATGTGGGTAGGAAACAAGCCAGAGCAAATTGTGGTCCTTCCCCGGAGTAATTTGCTGTCATGATGGGAAAGACAAGAATGGTGGGGAGATGCTGGTGAGGTGTCAGGGAGTCTTGAATGCTCAAGATAAAGAAGTACCAGCATGAGCAGCTGGTGGCTGGGCAGGGCCTGACCTAGTAACATCTATGCTGGGCATGAAATACCTACGGGTGGTTCCCAAGCTCATTTGCAACTCTGGGTGATGCATCCAGCCAGGACAACCCAGGACTTGTTCCTGAGGTATAAGTGTGTTTCACGATCCTGCTCCCTGCCCAGGCAGCTGTTCCCAAGGCTGGATGCACAGCATGGTTTATGTGCCCCACTGCTCCATCTGCTCCTCCACAGCAGCCCTGCCATAGGGTGCAGCGAGTCGTGGCTGTCCATACGTGTGTATGTGCCATGCGGCCCTGCAGCTGCAGCAGCTTTGTGGCTGCTGCAGGTGAGTGACCGCTCTGCTCTGCCTTCAGCTGACAATCGGAAGAAGGAGCGGGTTCCCCACCGGGGACGCAAGCCCCAGGATTTTTCCATCTTCCGCCTCTCAGAGAGTGAAATGAAGGTGAAGATCTCCCCGCAGCTCCTCCTGGCGACCCATCGGTTCATGGCAACAGGTACACTTGCCCTTGTGCAAGCCCTGCTACACCAGCCCCATAGGGCATCCCTAAGCTATTCCTGTGTCGGGCTCCCCTTCACTGAGCAATTTCCACCTACAACCCGGACACCCCACTGTCCTACCAGTGTGGGTCTGCATTTGGCTCCCCTATGGGCAGTGGGTGCTGAGGCTGCAGGTGCGGGTCCGTGCAGCTCAGAGGATGAGGGGTTCCCGGCAGCCCCGGACCTGCTGAGGATAGCATGTGTGTGTTGCTTCTCCTCTAGAAGTGGAGCCTTTCAAGTCCCCCTACCTCTCCGAGAAGATCCTGCTGCGGCTCTTGAAACACCCCAATGTCATCCAGGAGCTCAAGTACGACCGAAAGAACAAGAAGGCAGCGGAGCATTACCTCTACCAGCGCAACCGCCCTGTCGACTACTTTGTCCTCATCCTGCAGGTGCCTGGGGCAGCAGCAAACAGAGGGTAGCAGGGAGTGGCCCTGTTTTCTCCTTGACATCTTGTTCTGGGCTGCTTCTGCCAGCAAAGTTGCCCATCCTCTTGTATGGGATGGCAGAGGTCCCTGCAGCCCTGGGTGGGTCAGGAACATGGGCTGCCTGTCTGAGAGGGTTTTCCTCCTCCTTCCAGGGGAAGGTGCAGGTGGAGGTCGGCAAGGAAGGACTTCGGTTTGAGAATGGGGCGTTCACTTACTATGGTGTCCCTGCCATCATGGCTGTTGTCTCCTCAGGTGAGGCCAGTGTGGGCTCCCTCTGGCCCTGCCTTTGCTTCACAGCACCCATGGAGGCTAAACCAGGTGGTGCCAGGAGAAGGGCCTGGCCATGGGATGGGGTGGCCCTGCTTCAGGGTGTGGGGCAAGCAGGAGCCCTTCCTCTGCTATTCCCACACCTCCAACTGTTGTTTCAGAAAACGATGTGCGAAAAATGGGAAGCCTAGCAGGATCCTCCTTCCTACGTAAGTATTTTGGGACAGGGTGAGGCCCTAAAACCTCTCTGCAGCACCAGCTGGCTGAAGGAGTGATGGTTTTTCTCCCCATGCAAAACAGCTCAGACTCTGTGCTGAGGTCACCCCTTAAAGAGGTAGACAGAGAAACAACATGCTGGGGGGCTGATGCAGCAAAGTCCCCACAGAGTGACTTGGAGGTCCCTTTGAGGTCCCTTTGATGTCCTTTTGAAGTTTCTGCCATGTACCGGGTCTCTGTCGGTGGGTCCCAGCACGGCTGGCACTGCAAGGGGCAGGTGGGTGTTATGCTCATTCTAGGTCTCAGTTTAACACGTCTAGACCCATTTGCCTTCCTGAGGCTCAGGGCACAACCTGAACATGGGCCCTACACTGGGCTGCTTGGGAATTGCAGAGATACGTTAATTTACCTGTGAGGTATTTGCACGTAGTGGTGGGAAATTAGCCGAGTAGATACCCCAGTGCCAATAAATTCCTTGCTTGCAGAGTTGATGGGTTAAGAAGCAGATCCCCTGCTTGCAGGAGTTAAGAGGGAGCTCTGATTAGGGGAGACTTCTTTGCTATAACCTCTGCAGATGTTTAGCCCCTGCTGGCTCAGGAGCAGGTGGAGGTGCTGCCCAATCCCAGTCTGTCACAATCCTCATCCAAACCCCACATGCTGCAGTCAGATCTGCAGTGCTGATGGTAAGCCGAGATGCTCTACCTGCTTAATCAAAACAGGGACCTGCTAAACTCGATCTTTAGGGAGGTGTAAAGAGGGATGTCATCAAGAGAACAGGGGGAGTCTCTTGGGGCAGGTGATTCACTCCGGTGGGTCCCAGTCTTTCTGCAGCTCTAGGGTTCACCTATTTCCTGCTGCTTGCTCTGCCTCCGTGCAAAAGGCTGGCTCATGGACTGATGGATTAACCCCTCAGTGCGCGTTTCTGCTCCACCATGTGCCCGCGGTGCACTGGGTTTGGACAGAGGAAATCAGTGAAGTGACCAATGTCTGCCAGGGTGTTGCTGGATGGCCCAATGTCCCGTATCCCAGGTGACAGTCCTCAGGGCCCCACTGGGCTCAGGCAGTGAGTGCTGCCCACGGGCCTTGGGCCAGGCTATGTCAGAACAGCCATGCATGTCTGCAGTGCCGCCTGCTGGGACACTGCTGCTCAGGGCTCCTTCGCTCCCAGTGCTCATGCACGACACTGTCATGAGGCGTTTTCTGCCACGCAGCCATTCCTGCCTGCAGTAGGACATGTGCAGTGCCACACCCCTGGCCAGCAAGGGAGCAGGCTGGGAGGCAGAGGTGACAGGGCATCTCCCTTGTCAGGCTGGCATCCTCTTTCCTCCTTGAACGAAAGACCAGAAGAATGAGTGTGAGTAGAGTATCACAGCTGAGAATTCAGACATTAACGTAGAGCATTTAACAGTTTGTTATTAATTAACTGTTGTCGTGCAACTGTTTTATCACCAGCTGATCTTTGGCATTGGTGCTGTGTGGTGACAAATGCTGTGGGAGGGTCAGGCAGTGGGAGCACCGAGTCAGTGCTATTGGTTATCAACTTGTCCTTTGCTCTCTTCTGGACAAGGTCATTCTGGGCAGTGCTACATGCTGGTGTCTTTTTTATTTGCAGAAGGTTTTGATTCAGGGGAGGATACGGAACAGGAATTCCTGGAGGAGCAGCAGGGAGATTAGAAAAGGGGACTGCAGGGCAATTTTCCCGGGGGTTTTACATTTGAAGAAATTTTAAAACGTTAATCACATAGGCAGCAGAGAGTTCCTAGAGTGTTGTAGTTATGCTGCGGGATGAGTGGCTGCAGGTAGGGCAGGACACCTCGGGCAGGAGGGCTGGCAGGTGGGGGAATCATGGCAATGGCTGGAGGAGGGGGCTGGCAGCCAGCCAGTTCGCATCTCCCACTGCTTTCAAGGTGAGCAAAGGCAGTGGTGAAAGCAGAGACTGGGAAGTGTTAAGGAGTTCATCACTCACCTTTTGTGTTGATCTCTCCGTGCTCCCCCATCCCCCGTGGCATGGCCCCGGAATGCTGTGGAGGGCAGCAATCACCGGGATGGGGAATGGCCTGCCCTAGAAATTGTCACTGCTGCTGTAACCCATGGCAATAAAACATGGAAAGTGAGTGTCTATTATTTATCTTCTCTGTGGCAACGGGTGAGGCAGACCCAGATGCAGAGTCCTGGCTTCTTGCGGTTCCTGCAGGGACCAGCCGCCAGTGGGTAGCTCTTCTCGGCATCAGCCTAAGGCTGTTGAGACCCAGGACCTTGCAAGGAACTGCAGGCAGCCTGACACGAATCCCTTTGCTTTGCATCACCCTGAAGAGCTTCTGCCAGCTCCTGTCTGCACCTATGGGGCTGGGGCAGTCTTTTGCAGAGCACATTCCTTCTCTGCCATGTGCCTGCACATACAGAAGTATCCCAGATGCCAAGTGCAGTGATCTAGCTTCCACCCATTTCCCAGGTGGCAGAAGCTGACCACAAAGTCCCCTATCCTGGCAATGGCTGGTAAAGAGCTAGAGCCAACTGCCAGCACTTAACCCATGGGGAAAAGATGCTTTCTACTCATGCCGGGGTCCAGGAAGTTGTTTGGCTCTGCAGACAGGCCTGGCAGGAGCAGATCCCCCCTGCCAGCCGCACCTCCCCTTACCTCATCACAGAGCAACCTGCTGATTTACAGCTTTCAAGTCTGTGTTCCTGCTGGTGGCCCTGTCCCCAGGACCAGCAAGCACCTCCCCAGAGCAGAAGCAGGAGGGTGTAAAAGGGGTGGGAAGGGATGCTGGGGACAGCAGTGGGAGCTCAGCCCACAACTGCTGGCACATGATTCTTTTTCTCATTCTTCCTTTTGGTCTGTATCCCACCCTCACGTCCATCCCTCACCTTTCCCCTGGGTCCCCTCCTTCCTTCTCCCTCCCTCTCTCTGCAGTGCCTGTCTCAGTGTCCCGTACTTTCGCCTTCAGCAGAGGGGACTCCCTGGCTGGCTCTCCAGGTAACAGGGCGTGGCTTTGGCCAGGGACCTCTGCATGTAGCAGGCTCTTTCCAGCACCCTGTCCCCATATTCTCAAGCCCCCTCAACCCTGCAT
>VYZQ01009613.1:0-36114 GCA_013400655.1 Mystacornis crossleyi
ATTTGAAAGAGCTCAAACTGCTAAGTCAGGGTGAATACACTGACTATCTGTGATAGCACAGCAGTCTGCTGAAGACCTTGATACCTCAAATACATCATAGGGAAAGTTAAATGAAAATGCTGCCTGATAAACAGGAAACCTGCACATGCCAAAATGCTGATGCTTTTGATAGCACATGAATCCCAGAAAGCACAGGTTAAATGTGTAGTGTTTGAAATATCCTTCCTTCTACTACTTACCTGGGACAGGGGCAAAAGGTCAGTTGAGGCAAATTTGAGGATTTCTTTAAGCTTGGCTTAAAGATCCTGGGTGATGATTTGTAAAGGTGCCTGAGAAAGTTAGAACATCAACTTGAAGTCGGTTTTTTCTCATGTAGCTGAAGAAAGGCTAGATAATCTTTAATGCTTACAAAAATCTTTACTTTAGCAAATGGCCTGGCTAAGAAATTGATTTCGTTGATTCTTTCTGTACTTTTGAACATTTCCTAAACCAAATATTAAGCCTGATATCAACAAGGACCATAAATCTCATAAACCTGTCCCTGCTGTTTGATTGCTGAAGATTGTTCAAGGAGTATAAATAGATTTCCTTTTCAGTAGAACAAGTCCAAGGTTTCTTAAAAAAAAGTGAAAACTTGGGCTGAAAATCTTGGTCTTGAAACTTAATCTACCAAACATGAATATGAAAAAATATAGCATAAAGGCCAGTATTGTTGGCAATAGGCACAAGCATTTTGCAAGTTTGGCAGTTCTGGCAATCCATAATTCCTGTAAACAAGTACTGCAGTTAGAAGGCTGGTGTTTTAAGGATGGAGTTGGTTCTTTTCCTTAGCAGAGCTGCTGTCTTTCTCCATGCTGTTGAAAATGCCATAGTTCCATTCCATGCAGTGATATTCGTGTTCATTTATAGAGATGAACAAAACACAAGCCTTTCGTCTTCTGAACTTTCCCTGAGCAATTTTCTCTACTCCGCCAGTTTGAGCTTCTCCTCTGCTGATTTAAGTCATCAGAATCTTCCAGGCCACTGTAATCCTTCAGCATTCTCTTTTGAGTTGGATTTATACCTGTTATCCTGAAATAGTGTCTGTTAGGAGGGCACATTAAAATAAAAAAAAGAAAAGTAGCATTAAAAAATTAATGAGTTGATGTAATATTTGTGTAGTTTCTGTATCACTCTGCCAGAAGCACGAGCACCGCGCAGCTTTCCTGCGTTCAGTACGCTGCCGCTGGCAGCTGAGCTCTGCCCTGGGCAGCTGTGCTGCGTGGCAGAGGTGCCGTGGTGCCGACGCTGCCTTTGTCGCGTTCAGAAATGAGCTGCACGATCGAGAAGGCGCTGGCGGATGCGAAGGCGCTGGTGGAGCGGCTGAGGGAGCACGACAGCGCGGCCGAGGCGCTCATCGAACAGACCACGGCGCTCAGCAAGCGGGTGGAAGCCATGAAACAGGTCTGCTCTCCAGCCCTGGGAATAACAGCATTTACATCCTCTGGCTGCTTCAGGGCAGCACAGAATGAGCGTGGTGTGGGGTTAATCCTGTAATACATACTTGGTGTTTTTGTTAGAGGTGTGGCTCTCATCTAAAAATAGCTTGTTGATATAGTTTGAGCCTGTGAAAAAGTTTTCGCAGTTACTCCAGCTTAAATATTGAAAACAAGCATTTATTTGAAGAACACTGGTAGAAATGGGCTTGGTGTCTTACAAACCACTCTGTGGTGTCTCTTGGTTTGCTCTCCGGTGCAATACTACACATTTCCATTGATTTCAACATACTCATTTAATCATACAGAGGCTCTGTCATGTTTTCTTCTTGTGAATATTTTGTCTTTGCAGTCTCCTTTTGTTTCCAAATAGCCTCTTGGGCTGTTTTGTGCTCATTTCTATTCTGATGTTAAGCTGCTCAAGGCTTGTTGTTAGATTAAGTGTGACTTTCACAAGAGAACTCCGGGGAAAATGTAAAGATGTTGTGTGACTTTCCATACGGGAGTTCATCCTGTCACTTTAATGAACCCAAGATATGTTAATGGTCTATAAAATAATAAAACCCAGCATTCAATTCAGCCCTGTAAAACTAGTCATGCAGAGGCTTCATGGCTTCAGATCAAGACTGTTACATTTCCCCATCTGTTGGGAGTCAGGATCTAGTGACTCGGGCCCAAGTGACTTGTACCCACACAGCCTTGTGGTTTAAGGTTTTGGGAAGCCACAGTAAGTATCAAGAGGTTAGTACCTCATGGTTTGTCTTTACCACATCTCTCTGAGTTTTAAATTACCTGATGGTGAACTTGGCCTGCATTAACTGAAGGTTAAATAGCATCCACTACACACGTCTAAGGTATGAAACTTGTTTAAAAACAAAGGTGATGCTTTTGTGTCTCTAAAGGACAGGATGTGTGCAGCACCTTCTGGTGTGTGTGTTTGATATTATTATTTAAAAGCAAGCATTGTCTTCCTGGTTACAGGCTCTGAGTGACAGTAGAACTGGTGCTTTGTGACCTGCTGAGTAGTGCCTGCCTTTGGTTAATCAAATATGCTGTGCCTTGTTGGTTTGTTTTTGTAATAACCAGTACCAGGAAGAAATCCAAGAGCTCAATGAAGTAGCAAGACATCGCCCTCGGTCTACTCTAGTGATGGGTATCCAGCAGGAAAACAGACAGATTAGGGAATTGCAACAGGAAAACAAAGGTAAAACATGAATATTCTATCATTTTCAGGCTCCAGTCTGCACCACTGGAGATAGACTTTTACCGCTGATCTTTTCTCAAAACATAGCTGTAGAAGAAATTTTTTCTTCTAATTTCAATTTGTCAGTTCAACTTATGATAATACCATTCAAGAGTCCTAAAGTCCATCCTCTGGGACTGATGAACAAAAAGAGAGATTTGGGGAAAAACTACTTTTTTCAGTCCTTACCTAATATTCAGCACAAGTGAGGAGGTAAATAGAACTTAATTCTGTAGTATAGGGATCTGTTTGAAGAAATGTTTAACCACTACTGAAAATAATAGGAGCAGTCAGGACAAGTTATGGTGTAAGTACAGAAGTGTAACTCCTTCTGGAATTCTGTACACTAGGAATGCACTGTTCCTCCTGGAAAGCCGTAGGTATTCTAAGAGTTCCATTCAGCAAAGGATTCAGTGATCTCGATTCAGATGAGTCTTGGCTTATCTCAGGGGTTATTTATGCTTTGACTCAGTATATTTTGAACAGAAGCATTTTTCAGCTCTGGTTTTACCAAGCTGCAGATTAAAACAGATCTGTGAATTCCTTCCTGCCTTTTGTACAGCGTGGCTTGTAGTGGCTGGGGTAAAGCTACTCAGCCACACTGCAGATGGCTTTTGTCAGCCAGAGGGGCTGAACGTAAGTTCACAAGTTTATCTCTCAAGAACGAAGTCACACAAACAAAAGACTATTTGTTACTTAGCAGGAATTGTCCCAGGCTGATCACCATCAAAGCCATTTGCAGAGCCTGTGTAGATTTCATGGTGCAGGGAGAGGGGACACTCAATTACAGGCTTATTTCAGTTTCTCAAGCTGAAATACTTGTGCATCTTGATTTGCTTCTCTGTGTTTAACTCTTAACTGCATGTTAAATTCTGTTGGCAGAACTGCGCACATCTCTCGAAGAGCACCAGTCTGCTCTGGAACTCATCATGAGCAAGTACAGAGAACAGATGTTTAGGTTGCTTATGGCGAGCAAAAAGGATGATCCAAGTATAATAATGAAGTTAAAAGAGCAACATTCCAAGGTAATAACTTCATTGAGGTTTTTTGCTTTGTTTTTTAGTTAACACCTTAGCTTGTAGTGGATGAATTCAAAGCTCACTTCGTGTCAATTTTTGTGTCATTGTACTACTTAAGAGTCCTGATTTCTGTAATCCACTCCATGCAACACAAACAGGAGACTATCAGCTGGATAAGCTTACCAGCCTCTCATTTATTGAAACTTTCAACAGGTAGCTTTTCATTACTGTATTTGCTTAGTTTACTTTTGTTTCACTTCCATCTTTAAGGCAACTACCCTGTTACACTGCAGAGGTTAGTAATATTCAGAGTTTCAGACTGGCTTTAACTTATGCTTGTGACATCAACAAATAATTAGTAAACCTGTGCTAATGGAGACTAGGAGGAACAATCTTTTAAAATTCAATATTCAAATATTTTTTCCCCTAAATATTGTAAATAAATTTTAAAAATTAAAAGTCCTTTTGACCATTGAATAACTGGATGAAGCAGGAAACAAAAGTATACGTTCAGTTATTCAGTAGTCAAAAGGACTTTTAAATTTTGGGGGAATTCATTATTCTGGGTCACTAACAGATCTAAACAGGAGCTTTTGAGCAAAGTATTACATTTCATTGAAAGTGTAACAATCATTAGAGCAATGCAGCTGTGTCGACAGACATAAGTTCTAAGTGTTTAATAATCTTTGACCCCAGCTAACTTAAGTTTGCAAAGTAAAGTTAGAGTCTGCTTACTGGCAAAACAGAATTTAAGAATTTGATTCTTTCTTGCCTGCTTACGACATCCTAAGTGTGTAATTAGTGCCATTGGTATGAAAAAAATTACTGGATTAGAACTGTGTCTTTAACATAAAATCTTGAAAAATGACAGGTATAGATCATTTTCAGCAGATGTTACCTCAGAATATGGTATAGATCTGCACCAGCTTCAGGAGAACCAACACAAGAGGGTAAAATTAAATCCATCCTGAAGCTGACTGTGATAGTTCATTTAGGGGCATTTCAATGGAAAAACAAGAGAAAGAAACAAAAAAGAAAAAGTAACATCTCACAGTATAATTGGAACAGGAGATTTAGGCTTCAGCATTTTCATTAAACTCTTCCTACATGAATGCCTGATGAAAAAAATGTATCACCCTTACCCTGACACTTAGGATTTCTGGAATTATATTATTTATTGTCTAGCTCAGGCTTCGTATTCAGGAAGATCGAACAGCCTTGAAGCACTTTTTAAATACTTCTCTCTTGTTAAGTAAAAAATCCATTCTATCCCAGGAGTTGAGCTCCCTGTTCCCAGTAATGCTGTTTTCCCAAGTGCCAGCTGTTACTTTAGTGCCTGTTTACAGATTATTACAAGATCATTGATTGCTGCAGATCAAGAAGCACCTCCTTGAAATACAACGATTTCTTTTGATAGTGTTGTATGCAAGAGAAAAGGGTGTATTGGCAGTAGTGATCCTGATCTAAGACTGCTGTTTGAATTTGCTCAGCTGAAACAAGGCCCTAAAATGGGTGTGGCCCCTTTTTGGTTTTTATCTCTGTGGAGAGAAAAAACTCAATGTGTACAAAAGAAAGGAGAGACACAGAGGCTTTCACTTTCATTGCACTCTTTGGTTTTACCCCATCGAAGCTTTCTACATGTGCCTTCCAGAGCAGAGCCTTCCAGTTTTGTCTTAGGGTCTGACCTAACAGCAGTGACCTTGCAACAGGCCCAAAGTTGTATTGATCCAGAGCCCACATGAGCGGAGAAAGCAGGAAGCAGGGAGGACAGCAGTATACTGGAAACCCACAGCCCCTACCCGGTCCTTCTCAAGGGTACACTGCCTGACCACAGCTTCCTGTCAAGCTAAATTTGGGAGTTCTTAAAAAAAAAAAAAAAGTTTCATGTCATCACCTGCACTGGAAACTGAGAAGAAAAGAAAGATTTACTGCAAGTTCTTCCCCACCCCCTCACATTGAAAGTGGGCATTTAACAACTGCTGAGTTACAGCTTGGGCAATTGGAACGGCAGAGAGGAAAGGGCTGATGTTCATTTTAATAAAGGGTATTGGTTTTGGTCAGGTAAGTTTATGATTCCAAGTGAGGCAGTTCTTTATGCTAGTTTAAAGGCAAGCTGATCATCTTCTGGCTGTATGGACTTCCCATCAAATTCATCATTAAAGGTGGGATTTAGCTTCAGTCTCTACTCTCCTTCATTTTAGCCCTCCTGTCCTGCTTTTCCTGATATTAGCCAATAAATATTGTGGATTTTGTCCAAAGGCCAGGTCAGGCACAACTAGACTGGCATCACTGCAGAGCTGGAATAAAAAGACAAGTTGAAAAACAAAAGCTGCTGGAAATACCATTAAACTGTCTGGCTTAACTGAGCAGCAGTGAATACCAGAGGGGCACAGGCTCCTCATGTAGCATTGCAGGGAAAGGCAGCAGTGACTCGTGTTCCTGAAGCTCTGAAGTCCAGAGCCCAGATAAGCTGGAACTGGAGGTGGATCCAAGCAAAAGAATCTAAAGTAGAAAGTGGAGGACAGGTTTGAGTTTTGTAACATATGACATAGTAAGGATGACCGCTGCACCTACTCTTTCTTATCGAGAAATGCCTATCCATGGGCTGGTACTGGAGATCAGGTTTCAAACAACTGGAAAGAATGTGGCTTTCCCTGCTGTTCTCAGAGGAGTGGAGAGATTTTGCATATCCCAAATAACACACATCAGTTCCTGCTGCACAGGAGGGCCTGGTCAGGGCAAGCACGGCACCAACTTGTAGCCTGGAGGCTGAGGATCACAGTTGGTTAAGCTTGTATCTAATCTTAATGAGAGGGATCACTGTGGGGCAAACCAGGTTTATTTAAATAACCAAGACCACTGTGCCTGCCCATACTGTAAAGTTAGAGAGAATTTGGTTTCCAAAATTGAAGTCTGTGTTGAAAAATGTCACAGCAGTTAAACCACATTTAATGCTTCACTTTTTTTAATAAAGCAGAAAATATATTACTAAGATATTACTAAATATTGTATCTCAGGAGCTGCAAGTGCACGTGGACCAAATTACAGAGATGGCAGCAGTAATGAGAAAAGCCATTGAGGTGGATGAAAGGCACGGCTGCAAAGAGCAGGAGCGCATCACCCAGCTCGAGGTGAGGAGAACGCTGCAGGGGCACAGATATTAAAGGGAGTGAAGTTGCTCCCAGGTGTTTTATGGAGTTACTGTCCCAGTCACTCACTGCTGTTGTGTTAGCCTTGCCTTGCTGGAGCAGGGGAAGCACCACTGCCGCTTAATCTCAAGGAGGGGATGCTTAAAGCCCATCCAAGAGAACAGGAGCATCACAAACCTCGTGCTCCCTAGGAGAAGATGACACAGTGCTGATTTCAAATCAGTGTTTTACTCCTTACGCATTAGTTTGGAGTAGAGGGGAGGTTTTAACAGTTACCCTGATTTCTGTCTGGAGTCCTATTAATGCGTTCTTCTCTCTCTGGTTTTAGCAAGAAAACAAAGGCTTGAGAGAAATTCTTCAAATCACTAGAGAATCATTTCTGAACCTGAAGAAAGAGGATGCGTCAGAGAGCACGTCCCTCTCAGGATTAGTGACAAGCAGTGATCTGAGCCTGAGGAAAAGCTAAGGACTCTGGGAATCAGCAAGCTTCAGTTGCACACTTAAACCAATGGAGCATCAGGGGGCACTGGTCAAGCACTTGTTACTGAATAGGGCACCAGCAAGAGAATGCATCCAACTCCAGCTCAGTGGCTTTTATACCGTGTAACAAATTCGGCTGGTATTCTGCAATACCCTCAGTGGCAGATTGATTGCCGTAGATCTAACCTCAGCAGGAAATGGATTAATGCATTTGCTGAATTGCAAATTCTTTTTATATGAACTCATTTTACAGATAAGAGGTGAGATTTCAAGTAATTTATATAAATTATTGCTCATACAAAGTTCAGTGCAACTCTTAGGTAATAAAGGTAAGATTTCAAGTCTGATCTCTGCCTTAGAAAGTAGTAACTTATGAATATGCTTTGTGCATGATCCACATAGCATTTTTTCCTTTTGGTTTGGTTTTAATACTCATTTTGCAACAAACCTCTTTGATGGGAGGGGCACACATAAGGATTTCTGTCATTTAGCCTTGGGATATCCCTTTCAAATAGAAGGCCAATTTTTAAACAGAAGGAATGCTGTCAATCACTAGTTTGGAGATTTTAAATGAAACAAGAGTCTTTAAAATATGCCCACTGGATTGTATTTTGAGAACGTGGAAAGAGCTGTTCCCACTTTGATGTTCTCAGGAACACAGATAGCAATACAATTCTGCCTCAGCTTTTACCTTTAGGAGAAGAAATCCAGCTCAGTTCTCTGTCAGTAAGAAGCCACATGAGTCCCACGTCTTTCTTCTCCAGTTGCCTGCCCAAACTTCCTAAGTGAGGAATGGCAACTGGAAAGGACCCAGGCGGTGGCAGCAGAAAGTGGGGGTGGAGGAAGGAGGAAGCAGCTTCATGGCAGAGCTGGCAGCCTGCAATTAATACTCTGAATTTTCCTTTCTCCGGTACTAACTAGTCATCAAGAAGGTTTTAAAGTGAGTTAAGCAGAGTGAAAGCTGTCAGCTACAGAAAACTGTGGAACTACAGCTGCCACCCACAGTTTAACATTCTGGCTGTTCAGTAACCCACCAAGCAACATGAGCTGAGCTATCCTGAAATCAACCACCACTTAGTCAAGTTTGATTTTCAGTGGCAACAACACAGAAGGAACTAAGCATCCAACACTTCCAAGCGTGCCAGCTTCAACACAGCTTTCTGTGCCCCAGCACAGCTTCCCTGAGCTCAACGTAAACGTTCCACAGGCCTAAGGGGGAGCTTTCAGTGTCACTGAGCTGACTTAGGAGCAGCTCAGTGCCTTTGTTCTGTTCTCTCTCTTGCTGCTCCTTCCCGTGGTGCTTTTAAGAGGGAAATAGTGAGAAAAGAGCATTAGTAGGGAGTAAATGCTTGTTTTCAGTGAATACACGTGCTGAAAGGACAGGTAAATCAGGTCTCCTCATTCTCACAGCCTGCTTTAGAAATGGAGAAGCTGCTGCTAGGCTTCTTGCTAGGCTTAAAAACACACTGAGGACATTCACATGCATGGAAAAAAATTATGGCCATTTCCAGACTTGTGAAACAGCTGAGGGGAAATTCTGGGCAAACATTTTAGCTCAGGCACAAAATATTCTTGTCTGCTTTTATGTTATCTGTAAAGCCTAGCCAGTGCTTCTCTAATTTAGATTCTGCATTTCTGCCATGGCTTGCAAGCTGCTGACTTACCAGAAGCAACATCCTTTTTCACTGGAGCGTTCTGTTGTTGCAAACTTACGAGGAATTTTGGGTTCAGTTGTTGAAGTTCTTGTTTCTAGAAGCATCTTTTCAGCCATGCACTGGCGTCAAGAGGCATTTCTATCCATTTGATGCTGAATTCAGCTTCATGGCTGACTTCTGGTTTGGCTTCCAAATACAGAAGAGGATTGTTGGTCTGTGGCAGTACTTTGAGGTTGCTCTATTATGAAATAATGCTTGATTAGTGTTTATTTTTGTAAATTAAAAAATGTGACTTAATTTATCTACTCCTAGTCTTCACATTTGATACGTCTCCCCTTTCATTCCCCTGCCCTGATCACTTTAGGATTTTAAAGAGCCTTCACAGTGTGTGGAGTGACTATTTTTCATTGCATACCTGTTATTTTTGTAATGCAGATGGCTTGAAAAGGTTTTATGGCTAGAATTGTGTACTGTACAGTAAACTTATTTTGTCAATAAAGTTGACTGAAAACATGGATGTCTCCATGATTAAAGCAAGATACTGGGTCTGAGATGAGCCTTGTTGGCAAGATAAAAAGAAAGGTAACCAAAACTGTTTGATGTGGCAGCTGCTCAGCTTAGGGCAGACAAACTAAATTGGGCTGGTTTGTACAACTAAGAGTTTTAAACAGCCTTGACTTTTTAACAAGCACATGGGATTAGAAGATTGTTAAAATACAGAACTAATGGCACTGTTTTCATGCGGAATTACATGTACTGGGATCCCCGTATAAATACCCAAACGAAATTTCCATTGGCTTAGGGAATTTCCTTAAGCACTTTTTCTGGTTAA
The DNA here is from genome assembly GCA_013400655.1 of Mystacornis crossleyi. Classification (NCBI taxonomy): domain Eukaryota; kingdom Metazoa; phylum Chordata; class Aves; order Passeriformes; family Timaliidae; genus Mystacornis; species Mystacornis crossleyi. Next base: position 9,854 of record VYZQ01009613.1, read on the forward strand.
AAGAGGAATTTCCAATTCTGCTATTTGAGTGTAAAACTTGCACTTGTTCTTTTTGGAGAGCCTGGAGTCTGAGTGTCCAGGGCATGACCGGTGGTGATTTGGGCCAGGAGAGCACTGTGGTGCTGCTCACAGCATGAGGCCAGAGGGAAAGTGAGACCTTAAAGCTCATCCAGTGCCACCCCCTGCCATGGGCAGGGACACCTTCCCCTATCCCAGCTTGCTCCAAGCCCTGTCCAACCTGGCATTGAACACTGCCTGGGATGGGGCAGCCACAGCTTCTCTGGACAAGTATTTTGTAATTTTTATCAGTTCTGTGATAAATCAGCTGCACACACCTGTTATCCAGCCAAGCTGATAAGACAGCAGAAGTCAACTAAATGCAGGTTTTAGTGGATGCTGTGTGCAAAACTACAAAAGCACAAAACAAACATACAAAGCTACCTTGGCTTATGCACCATTAAGCATGAGTGAGGCTGAACAGGAACTACGCAAGGAGGGACTGAGTTCCTGCTGCCTGCAACCACCTTCCTGTCCCCAGACACTGGGAGCCAGTGTGGCCCTTGTATCAGACAATATCGTTATTTCCCACGTTCAGGAAAAACCTCTCCTGACACCTGCCTTAACCAAGTGCCCAGCAAGGAGGGAAACACTTCATCACTGCAGTCTTGGAAGAAGCACATGCTGGCAGCACTCCTCAGGCACCAGCCAGAGAACAGGCACAGGGGAAGCCCACCAACTCCAGCTGCAGTCTCTTTCCATTTCCCAAGGTAAAAGTTTACTTTTTTAGTAAGTTTACTTTTACTTCTTTTCTGAACAATGGCAGACAACGATTTCCCTGCAGTGTTCTCAACACCAGAAATCCCCCAGTCCATACACCTGAGGCTGGCTCTTCCACCAGTGAGCAGCAGTAGAGCTGTTTTGAAGAAGTCAGTTCTTGGAAGCTCAAACAACACAGCACACCAATGGATGCAGGGTGATCAGCACCTTCCCTTTTCTAATAGTACGTTCAGGAACACCGTAAACAAATTTTTAAATGACTCATCATCTGCAACTCATTACATTCCTGGCTAAGCAAACAGCAGCTGCCTCCTACAATTCTGTATCTGTGCTTCTTTGCTTCCTGCATATGACTTTCCCCTTCACCTTCAGCATTCAGGATAAAAAAAATTGAATCCAGCTCATTTTGAGCATATTAGATAATCTGTTGTTATACCAGCTAAGATGGAAAAGTTGGAACTGGTGCTTTTTCTGATGAGGCAGCCTTGAGAACACCCAGTTCTGAAGCAGGCAGGGAAGTTTTACACAATCCTCTTCTCCTGTCACTCCCTCTCACCCTCAAAATGAGCTCATTTATTGCTCTGGTTTGAAGCTGACTTCTCCCAGCGTGCAAGGAAGCACAAAGCCCTTCATGCCTGGAGCTGGGGGCTAGGGCAGACAGGGTCTGAGAGCAATAAAATAAATATAAACAACAATCATCTACTGAACACACAGAAGTGTTATGGGAGCTGTTGTTTCCAGAGAAAACTCAGACAGCAGAGCCTTCTAATCCAGGATGTGAGAGGCGATGACATAACCAGATGGACATTGGCAAAATTCAAATAAATCTGGATATATCAGTGTATGAATGCATTCCAGCCCGAGTCAGGACAAGTAACCTAACACAATACTCACCTTGCATTCCCAAAGGCTCAGTGTTTCTTACACTGACTCTTCACTGGGTAAACCAACCAGGAACCAAAGTTCCACTGAAGCTCACCCCAAAAAACACTGCCAAGATCACTGCAGACCTACAGCTGCTGACAGGTTAGAAGGCAGAGAGATGAAAAGCTCAAAAGCTCAGTGAAAAATGCACATTTTGAGATGGAGCCTACTGATTTCTCCAGAGAGGCTCCCTCTTTTTTTTGGAAGCATTTCCAGATCAAGGACAGCTCTAGGCAAGGCCAGAAGGGAATCACAGAAACATAGAAGGGTTTATACTGGACGGGACCTTAAAGAGACCTTAAATAAATCTCACCCTGGACCTCAAGAGGTACACAAATAAAAGCCTTGAAAATACCCCTCCAACACTGCAGTGAATCAGTTCATGTATTCTGATTATCACCACTGTTACTCACTGTGGCTTATGGAATTATGGAAGACAATTCCGGAACCATCTCTTGGCAGAACCAACAAAAACGGAAGTCAGGATCTCAGAAAAAGAGTTCAAAGCCCACTTCTGCCACAGAATTCATATGTGATCTTGCAGACCAATTTTCAGGCAAGAAGGAGATGACAACCATGCCTTTGTTCTCTAGAGCCTCATCTGACACAACTCTCAAAAAAAACCCTCTCTGGACCACGCACTTCCCTCAGTGGCTGCACAGAGCACATGCCACATGTCACAGCCTCTGGGTGTCACTGCAGCGCCAGCCAAGCTCCCCCTTCTCAGCCCTCGGCAAGAAGAAATTTTTCAAAGCAAACTCACCCCTTCAAGATCAAACGCAGAGGCTAAACTGTAAAAGCATCTTTGAATTCAAAGAGACCCCTTTAGTTCCAGTATTCTTTGAAAAGACATCTTTATTATAAAAGATATAGAAAATTAGAGTTAAACTTGTTTCTTGCACAATGTTAATTGCAGCAGTTATAAAAACCCACCAAGGTAAACATGTTTAAGAGCATTTCTATACCACAGAAGTGTTTGCTGCTTGCCGTTCCACATAGCAGAGACATGCTCAGGATCAGTGCAGGGAGGACGGGCAGAGACCCAGGGAAGAGCTCCTTGTTTATCCCATGTGCCACACTACAGCACAAGGAAACAAGACCCAAACTGCAGAATTTCAGCCTTGCTTTGCTGTTTGAGGCAGATGGTCCAGCTCCAAGCCACGATGGGATTTGTCTCTCTAAACATCAGAAGGGTTCAGTCACCTTGGACACTGTCTTTGAGCTCTCACTCCTTAAAGAAAAGCCATTTAAAAGCATTCATTCCTGTCTGTGCCAGGGTGTTTTAACTTCCGACCAAGTTCCCAGAAAAAGTTCTTTAGCCAGTTTCCTCAGAAAGAGCTGTTTCTTACATATTTCCTACAAAGAATTTAAAGTGGTGGCCGAGAGCTTAAGCTTCCACCCTAGGGAATTCCCTCATGGAGGCTCCATGCAGGCACCTGAGCAGCCACTCACCGCACACAGGCAGGACTGTGCACTTGGCTGCCCACACTGAAGGTTCAGACACAGGGAGGAAGAGTCACCATAACCTGTGTCAAGGTACAGGATGTGAGACTTGAGCCATCCGTCAGTGCATGGCAGAGCCCCACTGGAGACCAGGACAGGGCACGGCGGGGCAAGCACGGGTAAAACAGCCTCAGGTCTGCTTGGGATGAGCCAATAACACATTGCTCCAGTTAGCATTTTGAAAATGGCTCTTGGGGTTTTTTTAAGGAAGAGCATAAAGCCACCACAGGAGATTGGTCCCTCATCTGTTTTTATACTACATTCTGTTTTGGGCAGATGCAATTCAAATACGTAAGGACCACATTCAGTCAGCAAGGTTCCTGTCAGTATCTTGCTAAGCTGAATGCTGTTTTCAGCCCTTAAAGGCAAGATTTAATGATAAAAAATAAATAATTAGTGTTTCAGCCAACTCCAGGGGTAAAAAATTGCCACTGGCTACAAAGAGCTTATTTACTCTTTTCTTTTATGACAGCACCATCAAAAGAGAGACTATACCAGAGCAGAAACAAGACACAGGCTGTTCAGAAGGCAAGCAGGGAGACAAACCTCTTGTGTTCTCTTAGCAGTCATCTCTGCACAGAGACCAGATGACCAGCTTGCTACAGAACCACCCAAAAGTGACAGAAAAAGTCTTCTTGTCTCAGATCAGTCCCCGTTCCCGAGCCCCACAGTGCACATGTACAACAGTTGACTCAGTGCAGTTTCAATTCAAGTCACTTAGTTCAGCTTGCAAGCTTCAGTAACACTTCTTGGAAACCAGTGTGTCTGCAGCCACACATTTTGTACCTGTATTGGAAGGAGATGCTCAGTTCCTGCTGGAAGAGCTCCTTGTGTGTCCAGTCCCTGTCCCTCCCCTCACAGCTGGACAGGCTGCTCACCCTCGGGAGCGAGTCAGGCACTGCCTCAGCGGAGGTTTCCACATGCAAGGGAACAATCAGCAGGTTGCTTACCAAGGCCTGTTTGATATTTCACGTACCCAAAGAGCAAAGCAGACCCCACAGGGCCAATGCCTGTCCTTGGCCACAAGTACAGGAGTCTGCAGCTGGACACAAGCAGGCCGTAGCAGGCAGAGCGTGCCGCAGAGGAGTCACAAACAGCATGTAGTGTACTGGACAGGTAACTGCTCTGCCAAGCTGGGCAAACAGCAGTCTCTTATTCAGCAGGACAAATTAGCAGTGGTAAATCCTGCACCACTGGCTGGTTGCTGGTAATCATCTCACCATTCCCAGATCCTCCCTCTCCGTTCCCACCAACTATTTGGAAAGTTACAGAAGCAGTGGAGTTCTCTCCCCGGCTGGCTGGTCTTTCTGGAAGAACTCTTTGATATGCAGCAGCTTGTTGTGGATCCTCTCCCTCAGGGGAGGAATATGATGGCTGGGGTCTAAGACATTGGTGCTTCTACGCTCCCTTTCCCTCTTCCAGGTGAGATAGGGATGTGGTGGGAAGGGCACCTCACTCCTCTCCCGGCGGAGCTGCACAGTGACCCCGCTGAGGGCCAGCATTGCCCACACTGACAGGATGATGAAGTCTGGAAAAAGAGAAACAGATTCCTGCAGCAAAGCAGACCATTCCTTGCTTTCCCAAGCACAAACACTGAACTAGGTTAGTGACAGAAAGGAATGAAGTACCATCCCCACATCCTCACATGCCCGGAGTGACTCCATGCAGAGGCCAGGACACACAGGGAGTTGGGCAGAGTCCCTTCATTGTATTAGGCCTTTGATTGCCCACTCCGCAAACTCCTCAGCAAGCTGCCAGCCCAAGTCTGAGCAGCACCTTTCACAAGGGCCTTTGTCACAGCACCCACAGGAAGGTTCCTGCCTTTGAGTCTACTGTGTTGCTTTCGAAGGACTAGAATTTCTCATGTGGATGTTAAATCTCACACTGTACTCTGTTCTCCTTCCATCCCCTTCCTGCCCTCACTCTCTGTTTACACAGAACCAAAGAGGCAGTGATTCCTCCTTAGAAGGAGAATAAAGTCTCAGGAGGACTCACCATTCCTTTGAAAAGGCACATTGGTGTAAGCTCTGCTGAAGTAATTGTTGAGGACCCTTCTGAGCAGGTCTAAGGTGATGTAAGCAAGGCTTGTGTAGACGTAACAAGCAATGGCCAGGACGACCGTGTAAGAGCCCACTATTCCAGAGGCCAGGATGTTCAGCTAGACAGGAAGAAAAACACAGCTTTACGAGACCAATAGCTTTAGGACAATCCTTATTCCCCACCTCCCTAAGACAATAGAGTCATAAAATCATGGAATGGCCTGGATTAAAATGGACCTAAAAGCTCATCCAGTTCCAACCGCCTGCCATGGGCAGGGACACCTTCCCCTATCCCAGCTTGCTCCAAGCCCTGTCCAACCTGGCCCTGAACGCAGCCTGGGATGGGGCAGCCACAGCTTCTCTGGACAAGTATTTTGTAATTTTTATCAGTTCTTCTGTGATAAATCAGCTGCACATACGTGTTATCCAACCAGGCTGATAAGACAGCAGAAGTCAACTAAATGCAGGTTTTAGTGGACACTGTGTGCAAAACTACAAGAAGTCAGTAGTGTGCCCCGATGGCCAAGAAGGCCAGCGGCATCCTGGCCTGTATCAAAAACAGTGTGGCCAGCAGGAGCAGGGAGGTCATTCTTCCCTTGTACTTGGCACTGGTGAGGCTGCACCTTGAGTGCTGTGTCCAGTTCTGGGCCCCTCAGTTCAGGAAGGACGTTGGGATGCTTGAACGCGTCCAGAGGAGGGCAATAAGGCTGGTGAGGGGCTTGGAACACAAGCCCTATGAGGAATGACTGAGGGAGCTGGGGTTGTTTAACCTGGAGAAAAGGAGACTCAGAGGTGACCTTATTACTCTCTGCAACTGCCTGAAAGGTGGCTGTAGTCAGGTCGGGGTCGGTCTCTGTCTCCAGGCAGCAACTGACAGAACGAGAGGACACAGTCTCAAGCTGCACCAAGGGAAATATAGGTTGGATATTAGGAAGAAGTTTTTCACGGAAAGAGTGGCGAAATACTGGAACTGTCTGCCCAGAGAGGTGGTGGAATCACCATCCCTGGATATGTTTAAAGTAAGACTGGATGTGGCACTCGGTGCCATCATTTAGTTGAAGTGTTAGGGCTTGGGTTGGACTCTATGATCTTAGAGGTCTCTTCCAACCTGCTAATTCTGTGATTCCTTTCCTTATGGACCATTTAGCACAAGTAGGGCTGAACAGGAACTGCCTGCAACTGACCCTGTGCTGAGCTTCACAAAGCTGTGCTAAGTTTTCTGTACATACCCCATGGGACAAGGTTTTGCATTAAGAAGTCTGACCCCCCCTTCTCCCTCCCTCCTTCTAAGGTGACAGCACAGTTACTTACAATTCTTGGGCAGCCAATAAAAAGCACTGGAATCATCAAGGCTACACAAGTAAAGGTCACCCAGAACACCACATCGTCACGAAAGACCCTGTAGTTTCCTGCCAAGACACCACATTCATCAGTGAGGGAAACACTTCCTTTTTCACAAGTGTTTGGGGGTCAGCTTTTTCCCCCCAAAACTCTGTACATTCAGAAATACCTGGAGTACATCATTGAAAAGCCCAGCTTTTGAGCTCAAATCCCGACTGTTTAAGATGTATTGGGACAGTTACTCAAGAACAGAAAAGCTGTCCCAGTTGAGCACAGGTCCTGTACTCTGTGCTGGAACAGCAGATCTTGTCCATGGAACAAAGATTTTTGGCAAGGTACACATTCCTCACCTGGTAAGAATGAAAAGTACCAGAGTACTGCTGCCCAATAAGCTGTTTTGTTGCCTATATGGGTGTCTAAGCTAAAAATCTGCATCTGGCTCCAGAGTATGGTGCAAATGTAGCCATCAAAACAACATCAGGCAACAAATTCTTCTGGCTATAGGAAAATTAAATCACTCAAACCCTTCTTCGCTCCCCCTGTCTTCTAAGGCCTGTGGATTGGATTAACCAGGGGGGACAAGTTGACCTCCAGCTGAGTCACTGTTCCACCTTAAGGAAGAGCAATGAGACTGCATGGATTATCACAGAATCATGGCTTCAGTCAAACACACATGACTGGAGAATGAAAAACTGTCCCACCAAGGGACCTTAAAAAGAGAAGTTTTGAGATTGAAAGTTACAATAAAGTATATGCTTTTATATGATATATGATTTCATATATGTTATATTCATATATGATATATGATTATATATATATCATATATATAATATATATGATTTTATAATCATGCTCTGATGTCCCAGAGGGACTCCAGCTCAGCAGGCTTACTGGCTTTTAAGCAATTTGTCTAAGGCCTTTATGCCTGGAGCCTTCAAATTAGACTGTAGATTTTCTACTGGGATTTGTTCTGGACAGAGAACAAGAGAGCAAGTGCATGCCTGGAGCAGAACTGGTGTCACAGAGATGGCACACACTTTAAGTAGGAAGAGTCACTAAGTTCTCTGCAAAATAATCTGTTTCCTTTTCCCCAAGTAGTTTTAATTACAGCACAGCTGAAAGAAGGTTTCGGGTACATCTCTCTTCCTCCCAGCACTGGAAAGGGAAAGTCAAACATCCCACTAAGATAAACCAGAGAGGGCCATTCACTCTTGAGCCCTGCAGTGTGCCTGTAGCACAGCAGGAACACAGCACTCACCAAGCAGAGGATTCCAGTCCTTACCTACGGGAGTAAAGAAGAGCGTCGCTGAGAAGAGAAATCCCAGCACAAGTCCAATAACAAACATGGAGAGCAGGACAGAGCCGAATCTCCACCAGCTCACAACCAAGAGCAGGCCTCCAATAATTCCAGCCACTGCTGTCAAGATAAGACGCACTGGAAGAGAAAAGAGAAAATTCCAGTGTTCTGGAAACTTCAGTTCCTGCAGTAACATGTTCAGCAGCTTTACTTGCATGCTTGTTTGGGTTTTTTCAGTGAGTTTGCAGGAGGTAACAAATAAAAGTATCAGAACTTGCTTCATGCACTTCACTTAGATGCCAGCCTGCAGCTGGGGATGTGCTGCTGCAAGAGTGGCAGGGGGGCTGGAATGGAGGCCTTGGTACCACGTACATCAGTACCCTGACTTCCCAGGGAGTTCAGCTGGCTACAGCTACTGCACATGTATCAAAAAAGGAATTCTGTGAGGTGGGACAGACAGAAAGAACTAATTCTGTCTAGTCTAACAAGCTGGGTGCAGACCACCTACTTCCATTTCTCAGATGAAACCTGCAGTTGACCTGCAACAGAGGTCCATGCATTGTCAAAGCAGGAAGAAAGTATGTTGCAAATTTCCAGAGTTTCCAAACACCTCTGATCTTCCTTGGATAGATACTGAAAATAAATCCAGTTGCTAATTCTGGCAACACTTACTCTGTTGCATATTCAGCTATTACGGCAATCAGAGCTCAAGCACCCAGGCATCACCCTACTATCCTTCCTGTGGCTGGCCAACAGCACAACTGAGACTGTACATGAGGGACTCCTAACAAGAGTTTGGGAAGAGCACAGTGTATCCTGACACATCTACTCACCATCATAACTAAGGCCAGTTACCCTTGTAATGAAGACAAAGAAGACAAATGCTGCAACGATGAAGCCCATGAAGAATAAGTCTAGAGAAGAAGGAAAAAGTGTTTAGCAAGCTTCATACCAAGCCTACTTCAGTGGATCTTCAGACATCTTCATATAACAACGGGGAAGGAACATAGCAGCTCACAAAAGGAGAGTCAGACAACACGTTGTTCTGGACAGGGGTGTCCTCAAGCACCACAGATAGTCAAAAATTACAGATTTAGAGCGTATTTATATTGCCCAGCGTGCACCCTAGTTCTAGCTTTCTATTCTTTGCATCACAGAAACTTCCTGCTCTGAGGTTGAAGGCTCAGAGCCTATAAAAGCAAAGCAGTGGACGTAACTGGCACAGCATCACAATCAAGTGAATCTTGGTAGTAACACCACCATTGAAGTTACACAGAGTAACATTTATGAAGTTCCAACAAGACTTATGAGATGACATGAAATATTCAGTACCTGTTTTCCAGAATCTGTGTCCAAAAAAGCAGGTGAAAAGACCAAGCACAGCAAAAGCAGTGAAGAATACTTTGGTGGAGAGTTTACCTACATGAAGAAAGGTAGGTTTAGTAGAGCATTCCACCTGGTAGTCCCAACAAGGAGATTAAGGTAAGGTCAGGTTGCTGTCACAAATTTTACTGACAACTTGAGAGCTGCCACTCTGTCAGATCTGCAGTGCCTGAACTAACAGCTGTCCTGGTAGGATCTTCAACAGAATATTGAAATAGTCCCAGACTGATTAAGAAATCAAGAGCTTCCTCCTCATTCAAGAGAAGTTTCTGTAAGTGGATGTAACTTGTTTATAACAGATACAACTTTGCTTGAAAATTCTCTGCTCAGCTTTAAAAAAGAGACATCCAGTCATTTACAAAAATCAGTATTATGGGATTAGTGGCCCAGGCAGCAACTATAGGCTTAATCACTGCAGCCTTCATCATTTGTCTCCCTCTCATACATTTGCCAAGCAACAAAAACAATCATCAGCATCCCATTATGGCTCACCTCTGTCTTCTAGGCAAATTTCTTACCTATATTAAGCTATTTGCAGAAGTAAACCACATTTTCCATGTGCTCTGAATTAGAGAGGTTTAGCCTAGGTAATTTGTCTCACATTGTCATAGGACAACACTGAGTTTGACAACAGTCACTTGTGTTACAGCATATAAGAAAATAATGAGAACAAATCTTACTTTATGAACCAAATTCTACCAATTATTCGTGTCCCTTCTGCATTCATAATGGGAGTGGCAGCTTTGCTCTGTTTCTGCTCAGATTCCATCATTACATAGCTTTGTACAAAGCAGCATGACTTGGTAGTCACTCCACTGCTGCTGACATTATCTTCACCCTTATTTTAGGCGACTGCCTCCTTTCAAAACACCTGCGGGTTACTGATTTCTGTTGGCACAGTTAGAAAAATCTGGCTGGAGCCTAATCTAGTCTGTGTTTCATTAGCTCAGCTTCACACTCAGCATCCGCAGTCCTACAGATGATTTGAAATTATGTATCCAGTTGAAATGGACAAAGCTGGAGTGGCACTACAGAGTTCACAGTTACATTTGCAAGCCACATATTAAACCGCCATTAAGTTAAAGCTTTAATTGCTAATGGTTCTCCTTAGTCTCACTTCATTCATCATTCTAGACTTTTTCCTCAAGCAAGAAGCAGACTTCACCATAAACTAACAAAATATACACAGCATAAAACAAAGATCTCCTGCACACATTAAAAAAATAATCTTAAAGCACAGTCAGCATGTTGGAGCACAACAAGCTGCAGAGGAGTTGGCAAAGACATACAATTCCCAACTTACTGAGGGACGAGCAGTTATCCACCAGGTCAGCAAAGCTGCAGGCATAGGTATGCACAGGTATGTATGCAGCAGAACTGTTCCAAAGAGGATCCCACACTATGACATTGTAGATCACACCTTGTCCAGGAAGTGAGGAGAAGTAGACATTGGTCTTGTCATCAGCTGTCAGCGTAAGCATCTGGAAAAGTAAGGATCTGTGTTGCACTGAAGGCTCACAGGATGGAACTCTCCCCTCCAGTACTACTGTGTTTACTGACAGGGCAGAAGATTGTCCCACTCCTGTGTTTTGCTCCTCCCCATTTTCAGATACAGCTCAAGTTCCCTACGAGCCTACTGACCCAGGTCTGGCCTCTGAGGCAGGCAAGGCCATTCCACTCCCCAGCAGGGCCAGGGAGCCTGCTTATGTCTCCCACTCCAGGAAGATAAGCACAGGGGAGGACAAAACAAGAGAGCACCGCTGCCACATGGCTGGTGCCCAGCGCTTCAGGCTCACCTTAACGCCATTGGCTTTGATACTCTGCACGCCAGACATTTTCCGTATGTGGCTCATGAGCACCATCTCAGACAGGTCGTTCTCGGGCAGGAAGTACTGGTACACATCGTAGCGCAGCCGCCACCGCGAGTTCTGACCAGTCCCCGAGTCACAGGAGGGGGGGTTTGCTCCTCTGCAATGAAAAACGCATCAGCCACGTGCCCAGCACAAGCCCCCAGACCTCAACAATTTTCAGCAGTCGCCTGTCCACAGGATTTGCCTCTGCTCTTCAGAGGTGCACGCCAGCAGTTAACTCAAAGCTGGACTGTATTTGGGAGCACAGCAGCATCACACAGAAGCACCCTGGGACAGCTGGTGTCTGTGCTGGTTTGTACCTTTACACCTACAGAGGCTTCCTAGGAATTGCCATAACAAGAATCCAAGAGGCCACAACAGCCAAAGACCACAACATCACTGTTTGTTTTTCCGTGCAGTTCTGAACACAATCTTCCCCATTCCCTGCATATCACTTGTGACACCAGGCAGACAGGAAATAATGCCTTTTAACTTGAAGTTTCAAGTTGAACAAAACTCTGGGTTATTATCATGCTTCAGTACTAGTAAAGAAATAAAACTGGCTGTAACACATAATTGCTCCTCAAACAAAGGAATGGAAAGATCCAGTATCTGCTGACTGCTCGCATTTCTGAAGTTGCATAACCTCCCCCATGAGATGTAACTCTCAACTTTTATCTCTCTCATGCAGTACCTCTTCCCCTCCTCCTTCTCCCCATTTACAATTGTTGCAGCAAATAAGATTCCTGCCAGCAGCTGGGTGGCTCAGCTGTTACAGCAGGGTCTTGTTTTAGCCTTTTGGCCAAACACAGGACAAAAGGTCTTGCTCAGTGCACTGAAGTTTTCCACATACCTGGTATATCCCAAGTTTGCAGGGGCAAACTTGATGTGTATATCAACCAACGTGTAGTCTAGGTAAATATTTGGATCCACTTCCAAGTCAAATTCTAGATTGCAGCCCCCAGGAATAGGATCTAGAACACAAAGACAACTGCAGTTATGCACTTGCACGCACCATCTGCTTGCTGAGCACAGAAAATCATCAAGTTCTGGTCCTCCAGGCAGCCCAAGGGTTTCACTGCAGCCTGACAGGTCCCCACACATGGGTGACTCCTGTGACTGGAGTGTTGGAACAGAAGGATACAAGCTCCTCTAAGGTCCTGCACATGGGTCAGGGCAATCCCAAGCACAAACACAGGCTGGGTGGAGAATGGATTGAGAGCAGCCCTGAGGAGAAGCACTTAGGAGTGTTGGCTAATGAGAAGCTTGACACGACCCAGCAACATCCCAGACAGCCACCAGCATCCTGCATGCAAAGAGGAGCGGGCAGCAGGGCCAGGGAGGGGGTTCTGCTCCTCTATGCTGCTCTGGCAAGACCCCATCCCAGCACAAGTAGGATGTGGACCTGCTGGAGTTACTCCAAAGGAGAACCATGAAGATGACCAGAGGGATGGAGCACCTCTCCTACGAGTAAAGGCTCAGAGTAGGGGTTGTTCAGCCTGGAGAAGGCTCTGGGGAGACCTTTCCAGCAGCCTCCCCATTCCCAAAGGGAGCCTACAAGAAAGCTGGAGAGGGAATTTTTACAAGGGCCTAAGGTGACAGGACAAGGGGGAATGGCTTTAAGCTGAAGGAGGGCAGATTTAGATTGGATATGAGGAAGAAATTGTTCCCTGTGAGGGTAGGGAGGCCCTGGCACAGGCTGCCCAGAGAAGCTGTGGCTGCCCCATCCCTGGCAGTGTCCAAGGCCAGGCTGGATGGGGTGCTGAGCAACCGGGGGAGTGGAAGGTGCCCATGGCAGGGGGGGCGGAACTGGATGATCTTTATGGTTCCCTTCCAATCCAAACAGATTTGTGATTCCATGATCACAGCCACAGAATTTTTCTGTTTTAAGGCTTGAGTCGTGGCAAGACCACTGAGTACATCCTATACACAACTCACAATTCAGCAGTGACAATAAAACCTTTTTCAGCCCATTTCACAAGAATTTCTGGTATCCCCATCAGATTTCCACCATGTAAGACTTAGAGGTCAACACTTCATTCCACAGATGACTTGACTAAGCAGAGCTGGCATGCCCTGAGCACGTACCTTTCTCTATGTAGGGAATGGAGATGGCAGTGCTGAGCACCTGGCCAGCATCCAGGGCGCGCAGGTACCACGTGCACACGGTCTGCTCAGGCCGAAGGATGGACACCAGCCCTTTGTCTACCCCAGTTCCTGAGCTGTTCACTGATGGAGCCTGCACAGAAACAAATTATAGAAACAAGCAGTTCTTCTTAAGATTTCTACCATATTTTGATAATATTTCTGTATTTTGATAATATCACAGGAGCCTATTCCTGCCACAAACCTGCCAGGCACACACACCAGTGCCAGTTACAACAGATCAGGCTCTGCCCAACATGTATTTGTGCTTGGAGTGGTCCAGCTCCACGTGCAGGACCTTGCACTTGGCCTTGCTGAACTATATGAGGTCTGCATAGGCCCACCTCTCAACCATGTCAAGGTCCCTCTGGATGGCATCCCTGGCTGGTGGAAAAAGGGAGTTTTGACACCACACACTGCCTGGCTCAGGCTAAAACGCCCAAGTGACAAGTGTGGGACTGCTAAAGAGCAGATAATCACAAGCAAGTTGCAGAGAAATCTAGCTAGTAGATCTGGCAATGGATTGACTAGTAAAAATGTAAAAGGGCTGGAATATCCCTCACAAAATGTTGTGAGATGGCAGCAAGGGAAGTTTTCTGGGAGCCAATGTACAGAAGCACCTTCCTATCTCCACCAGAACGGAGATGACTGTATGACAGCTGCCTTAACACTAGCAATGCCAGATCTTTTTGGGGCCAGGCCAGCTACTGACCCAAACCCCAGCACCACCATCCCTTCTAGAACCAGGGCTCTTGAGGAAAGATCAGGCAGCAATGACAGTATCACAGTCTCACAGCTGGAACAACCAGTTGACCTGCAGTCACATTTTCAGCATGGAAAGTGCCTTTGCCCAAGGCAGCCACAGCTACCCAAGGCAACACTGCAAGGGAGCACACTGGACCTGGCAGACTTCAAGGTCTGGCTCAACTTTGTATTTCTAGAGGCAGGCCAGCCCTAAAAGCAGTACAGTTGCATTTATGCATCACTGCCCTTGGCCTGGTAAGGCCCATGAATGCAAAGAAGATCTGAAGTGGCAGCAGAAGATTCTACCAATGGTAAGCAAAGACTGAACAGGTGTTACAGTAATGCCTCAGCCCTGTAATCCTGGCTGTTTCACCAGTACAAGGATGGCTGAGCTGGGTGACTTGTGTTACAGGTCACTCGTCTTCTAAACCTCCCAAGATACTTCCTGGCACTCAGTATATTCTGATTTCAAAGATGCTGGTGGAGAGAGGGGAACTGGATGGTAGCTGCCAGACCTTCATCTACCACCTTCATCTTAGTCAATGTTCTGTTCGAATACCAGTGAGAGCCTCCCAGCACCACCACCACAACAAAAATCAGTATTTTAGATTAGCCTTAGTTTGTCCTATCATTACTGGGACGCAAGGTATAGCAACAGGAATGCTTTTATTGCTGTCTAGAGGTAGCGGCTTTCACTGGAGTACTGTGGAAGAATTTCTCCATGAGAATTAGATTCAGGACAAGGAGCTGGGATAACAACACATCATATCTGCAGTGGTTATATCCAAGCTATGGAAACAGCAGACAACTAAACATCTCAAAGTGATCATGTATAGGGCATCTGGCAAACACTTACACAGGTCTGGTTTTAATATGACAAGCTGGTGGACAGCTGTGGTAGTGTAAAAATTGATTTTTCTCGACCCTTTAGGCCTACATGAAACAGTTCTGTATTTTCCCCTGTTATTTAAGATGTTCTGCACTCCCCTCAGTCTGTTCGCTATGCTCCAAGTTCCCCCCTCCTCCCAAAGGAATGTTTGTTGTGCCTAAACCTTTCCCAGCCCATAGGCCAATCTTACCCATACCACTCCCCTGGTTTCCCCCAAAGGTCATTCCCCTCCCTTTGTTCCAGCATGTTCCCTATCCATCACCCAAACTCCTCCTTTTGTTCCAGTGGGTTCCCTACCCATCACCCAAACCCCTCCCAAGACCATTGTCAATCCCCTTGAAACCCTTCCCCTCCCTCTGGAAAGTTCTGTGTTCCTCGATGCCCCTCTGGTTCCCCCTGATATCTCCCTATTGTTCCTATGTTTAAAGGTTCCTCCCAACGCTCCTCCCTGCACTGCTCCTGATTGCTCTGTGAATTGTACCCTCCCCTTGATCCTCGCTGTTTAAAAGGTCCTGTCGCCCCAGGAGCTTTGCCTGTTCTCCTGCCTCCCTTCACGGGAAAAAGCGCCTTGGATACAGCAGAGACCGGTCGGTCCCTTATTCCCTTGCCTCGCTCCTCGACACATTGTGTCAGCTGGCTGCGGTGTTTTTGAGAGCAGACCTCCCTGCTCGACACTGCCACTCGAGCCCTGGGGGTGCTTGAGGGCAGCCCCTATCTCCACATGGTCACCCATCGCCGGGCAATCGCAGTAAGGGCTCTCAGCCTCTCCCTGGACACTCGGCCGTGTCACACAGCAGTCAGTACAGCCCCATGACAAAGGCACCACTTCCACCAAATTGCCTGGAAACACTTTCAAGCCAACTGTGAAATTCCTTTAGATTCAGTCTAAATGCAGTCTTTCAAAACAGCAGCTATGACATACAAGTACAAGAAAGGATTTCTGAAGCTACAGTGATACTGTCTAACAACCAAGCAGGTAAAAGACACGCATTATTTATACAGCTTCAGTTCAATAGTCCTACGTGTACCAGAGCCAAGCCCTCTGTTGAAAGAGAGGCAGCACTTAACAGAACTGACACTCTTACCTTATCAAAGGATATCACCACATCACGCTGCTGGGCATGCACTTGAAAAATAACCACAGTCACGTTGCTGGCGATGTTCCTGATTACAGCCTCCACTGGATTGGTTTGGTTAAGGAGCACGTTTCTGAATTTTCCCAAGGAGAGTTCAAGAAGACCTGCATTACAAAAAAAGGAAGAAAAAGGGGTTTTTTTTGGTCCAGAGGGAAGCAATTACCGGGGAGGTCTGGAAGTTTCCAGTAGCCCAGTATTAGTCAGCTGGAAGCAGAGCAGGATGTTGCTTTGTGCTGCCCTCATCCTGTGAGCTGTACCAAGGTTTCAAAGACTGCTGCACACAGAGCTGTAGCGGCAGATACAGGCACAGCCAGAGCACCTGCCCGGCAGCGTGGCACTCACCTGAGCACAGGGACAGGGCCTCCTGCCAGCACTCAGGATTTGATACAGCTGAGCTCACCAGCTCAGCCAACCAGCCAGCTGCACTCCAAAAAGTCAGAAAGAGAAGATACTGAGGACTGCTTCATCTTTGGCAGATACAGATCAGTATGTTTGTATCAGCCAGCCAACTTGCACAATATCCATCAGACTTTCCAGGTGAATGCCTACAGACCAGGGGAACTGGAGTCAACTTCTAGAAGACAGAATCAAATCTGTAGTTTCCATACATACATTTACCCACTTTCAGCTATTTCACATGGTTTTTTGCTGCCAAATTGTTTTTAATCATTAGGACTGCTGCATCCCCATTTCCAGACCTAAAAATCTGACTAATTTTTCCTAGACACAACCTAGACCATTTCTTCTTACAATAAGCATAACCTCATGATCCACTGTCATTTTAATTTAAAGGGAACCACATGACCTAGGATGTAAGACCTTTGAGAATCAGCTTTGGCTTGTCATTCAGGTCCTGCAAGCAAGCCTGGCTTCTCCCTGTGCTAGGTTCTGGAGGGACAGGGGATGCCAAGGGAGGAAAGCGAAGCAGCCACACAGAAGCCACAAGATGCTCTTTGGTTGGTGGTTGCAGCCAGGCTGCACGGTGCCTTACAGGCTTTTCCCTGAATTCCTCTGCCTGCACACAGTACCCAAACAGACCTCAAACTTATCAAGCCTACACACACACACACACACACACACACACTTACTTCCTCAATGGAGTTTCCTCTGGTGTAAAGGGTTGATACTGCCAAGTACCCAACACAGAGTCACCAGTGCCACCATCCCATGGACACTTGCTGATGACACAGGGGTCTCCCATTCACAAGGGAGGGGACAGTTTTCTTATCTGAAACTACACCCAGTGCTCTCTAACTGCTTTCCTTTTCTCTCTCTCCTGCCAAGAACTGGCATCATTGGCCAGTTTCTTTGCCTCTTGATATGTAAACAGAGGGGTGCTCCCACCCTCATGCCTCCTCCCCTCGCTACACAGTGAAGGAAGGAACTTCATCCCTTACATGCTGACTCTCAAAATTCAATTAATACCAGTACTGCATCGCCAATAAAACCTCAGCTAAAATATGGAGGATCACAAACCACTTGTGAGGAAAAAAAGATTCTCCAGTTTTCTGTTCCATCATCTGCAGTTTGTGTTAAGGTAGAAGTTTCTACACCAAATTTTCACACAGTAATTAATGTAAAATTAAAGCTGCAAAAAAAAGCTTTGTGTATCCTTCAGTTTCTAATTCTTCAGAGTCCCTTGAGCAGCATTCAGATATCCTCAGATCTTTCCTCATTAGCTCAAGTTCTAACAGAAATGCAAGTAGCAGTATGAATGCTAAAGAAAAGCATTCAGAAGGCACAAACTATACATTTATACACTCAGAAATTTGCAGTGAAAGCTTACAATGCAGGAAAAATAGTTTTCTTTGATGTTTGAAACCTTCAGCAGAGCTTCCTGAACCACAAGACATTCATACTTAGATGTTCTTTTAAGAAAAAAGCTGAAACCATACACATTCTCTGTGTGATCTACATCAAGGGGAAAAAACTGCACTGCTCCGCCTCGTTTCTCACCTCCACTCTGTACCCATACCCAGGGGCCTCTGCATAAATAAGGACAGATTCACAGCAAGACACGCAGCCACTACACTTCAGCATGATCATGAGACTCTAAAGGTTAGAGGCGCTCTCTCAAGTTTAATTAGCGTGGTGAATTAAGGTATGGTGTTCTATATATCGCTTTACTGTTTGCGTAGCTGCTCGGAGAACAGAGCATGTGACACACATTATCCCAAAGTCTGGGTACAAAAGCAGAGACTCAGTGAAGAACAAGAAGAACAAGAACTCAGTGAAGAACAAGAACATCTACACCCATCACACAAGTACTGTTCAGCTTGCTGTTCACAGGCTCCTCGAACCACACTTCCAGTCAGGCCTGAAAGATGACGAGCACTGCAGAGCAACAGAACCTTCTAAGAAGTCTTTGGAAGAGCTCCACGGCCCCAGACCACAGCACCCCTTCAGCCTTGTCCATCTCTGTCATTGGAACAAGTCACTCCTGGTGCACTGAGACAGAAAGGGAAGATGGTGAGCAAGACTAATTGGTTAAATTAACCAACTCACAACTCACCAGGCCTGTTGCTATCACCAGTTCTCTGATTCTAATACCAGACACATATTAGACTCCCTGAGCCACAGAGAGCTCAGTCTTGTCAAATATCCTTTGAAGGACAGACAGAGACCTCCATGACCACACAGCGCTGGCCACAGCACGCAACCTTCTCCTTTGGGCAAGCTTGATCTGCCTGGAGGTGGCCCACTAGACAGGTCTGCAGGACCAGCTGCACAGTTAACACCACCTCACAAGTGAGAGAGTTGATCCAGCAAGTCAGCAAGAGAGACAGGAGCAAAATCCAGGCATCCCAACTTGTTTTATTGCTTCCAACAGTGAAGGTCTGGAAACACTCCAAGGTGCCAGGCTACCCCTCTTCCCTGCCCTGTAGGAAGAACTGTAACAGTCACTGCACATCAGAGTAATTTTGGGTTAGATACATGAGAGGAACCCCCACTATTACAGAGCTTATCAACTGAACAGATGCTCAGAGGAAGTCAGCATTGCTGAAACCAAGCAGCGGCAGAGCAAAGATGGAGCACTGAGCATGTATTCCTCCATATACAGCACCAGCACCAGAACTGGAGCTCAGACAGTCCTGCATACAGAACTGATGAACAGAGGCAACAGCCCACTCTGCCACCCTGCACTATCTTTTCTCTCACATGAAGGGCAAAACCAGTAAAGACAGCAAAGAAACAGAACCTCCTGGAGCTCTCCTGAGATCAAAAGTCCTTATTCCTAACTCTAAACAACAAGACGATCAATTCCAGAGCCTCTGCACTTGTTATCCCTTCCCTGTGACACAGTTTCCCCAGCAGGCAACACCCAGCTTGAACCATTTCCATTGTACTGATTCAGTGCCAAGCTCTTGGCTCCTCTGATGCTTTGAGTAAGCCACATGTCCAGCTCCAATAGCCAAGTGTCACTCCCCATCACCACAGAGCAGTTAACCACACGGGGTTCTTGATTACACCTAGCAGTGTAAGAGTAAGAATTTCCAGTAAGAAACACAACTGAAGAAATGTCACTGCTGCCCACACAGAACAGTCTTCACCCTACAGAGCCACGCTCAAACATTATGCTTCCTTCAGAGAGGTTCTGTGCAGTCAGAGAAAACACATTTCTACCGGGTGCCCAGCACCTTGCCGTGGATATGCAGAACAACCTGATGTAAGCAAGCTCCAGGAGCTAAGGAGAACTTTCCAGTGCAGGGTGTACAACAACAAGTAGTCACATGAAGACATTTAATGAAGATGAAGTGCAAGCTCAGACTAACAAGCAGTTTGAGTAAGAAAAACATTGGCATACAGTTACCTAACAAAGCCCGGAGCCATATCCTATCAGACCTGTAAAACCATGCAAACACAGATGATGGGAGAGC
This sequence comes from Mystacornis crossleyi, assembly GCA_013400655.1. Classification (NCBI taxonomy): domain Eukaryota; kingdom Metazoa; phylum Chordata; class Aves; order Passeriformes; family Timaliidae; genus Mystacornis; species Mystacornis crossleyi. The sequence goes on from VYZQ01009613.1 coordinate 29,760, forward strand.
CCTGCTACAAGGTCTCTGTCTTCCCACACTACTGAACCCCCCCCAAAAGACAGCACCCACTCCACTCCTAAAAGAAGCAGGAACATTTCTGAAAGCTTCTGAACTTTGACTGTGGTGTACTGAGACTCATGCCTAGAACAGCTTGATGCTTAAAGCAGATGACACCACAGAATGTGGCTTGTCGCCATCTGCACCATTTCCATCCAAGAGGACTGTTCTGTTCGCCGGGCTAGAGGTCTTTAGAGCCTGAAAAGTGAGAGAAGAGTTTTGTGTGAACCTCTGATTATAAAGTATCATCTCTGCATAGACTAAGCAGCTGGCGCAAACAAGTTTCACCCAGATAAGCTCCCTTTACAAAAGCACTGCTCAGTCCTGATTACACTATAAATTCACTTTAGTTTTTCCAACACTAAACAGCCCAGTTTGATGCAGCAAACACAGCCAGTTGAACTTCTCCTCAGAAAGATGGAGCTCCCTGGAAGGCAACAAACACAGCGTATAAAACACCTCTGCACCAAGATCAAGTTTGAAGAGCTGCAGCCCATCAGAAGCCCAGAGAGGTAACACAGGCCATCATGCAAAGATTTTACTTATCAGCACTTTTAAAGCTAAGCAGGATCTTCAAGGACAGGAGTTAGCAGAGCCTATCCCTGCAAAGTGGGTGTCCACAACTGAATAACCACAAGACAACTTCAAATCAGTGAATCATTAAGCAAGTGGCCTTGTTTAAAGGGCCTAATGATCAGCTAGACTCTGGAACACAAATTAAACACCTTATTAGCTTTTCACGAGGGAAATACTTTCCCCCTCCACCCTCAATCTTGCAAGGAAAAATAGCAACAGGTTCCTTCAAGGCAAAGCAGTCTGCTTAGTCTCACAGTTGCTTTGCGTTTTTACATATTGTAAAAAAATTACTCAACACATGACCCATTTTAATCAAGTCCAGGAGACAAACTGTGTGTCAGCATCCTTTAATATAAACATTAAGGTGTGAGCCTTCATTCTCACACCTGCTTGCCACCATCAGCTGCCCAGCCAAAGCTTTCAGGTCCTGCAAGAAACAGGGAATTTTTGGCTCTCCATTAGGATCTTGGGCATGAGACTTGGGCAGAGAGAAGCTTTCCACACCTGGGACGGGTTCCAAATGCTGTCCTGCAGCCCTGCAAAGTATCCCAGGAGTCTCCTTCAGGACAATTAAGCTTCATTCATCCAAGGCCAGGTTGGGTAGGGCGTTGAACAACCTGGTCTTGTGAAAGGTGTCCCTACCCGTGGCAGGGGGGTTGAAATGAGATGAGGTCCCAAACCATTCTATGATTAGAAGCAAGTTTTAAAAGAAAGCAAAACTAGGAGGAGGAGGCTTGTATCAGCCCTAATATGAAGGACTGCTTGTTTATCTCTGAGTTATCTCTGAGAGGAAACTGTTTATTTTTTCCTTTATTTGAATAGATAAGAGTCTAACCAGAAAAAAAAAAAAAACCTGACTGTAAATCTCCCCAAACTATACTCATTATAGAACACTTAAGCCTGGACTTCTATTTTAGTCACATGCAGGAACATAGGGAAATTACAAAAAAAGCCTATGCCAAATAAAGTCAGATTACATCAGACAACGAGTAACTTTAGGAATCAAGCTGCAAATTGTAGGTTTTGCTCCTTTCCATAGTTTTATAGCGACAGTGGTTTTCAACCCACCATCCACTGGGGGTGGTGGGAGCCCATGACCACCTGTACATGGCTGGGGGGAAAAAACCCAACCAAACAAAACCAAACCTACTTTTAACCATGTTCCCGTTGTCATGTAAACTTATGTTCATAGGTAGCGAATGCCACCTTGTTTCTGTACAGCGAGTACAGCCCTACACCAGCCGCATCATTTGCGCCGCATCTCCGCAACGGCGCGGTTAAAATGATTCCCAATTATCCAGGGAAGAGTTAAAATTATGGCGCTCATAACAATTAAGGTGTTAAAAAAAAACAACCAACAAACGCGGAGGGGGAGGGAAGGGGGAAAAAAAAGAGGATCGTTCTCCTTGAACCGCATGAAAGATTAAGATAATCATGAATACACACAGCGCTTCTGCAGCGCCGCAGGCAGCTCTGATCCGCACTCCCGCTCATCCCTCTGGTCAGCGGCAGGTCGCCCTCCAGACAGCAGCAGGTCGCCCCGCCAGCACCGGGGACACCCCAAAAAGCTCTGCAGTCGCAGCAAGCCCCGTGCCGCTGGACATTAACCCGGGCTCAGCCTCGCAGTTCCCGGTACGAGCCGGGCTCCTCCGGCCGCTTAATGGCGGCCACAGCCCCACGCGCCCCCCCACTCCGGCTCACGCCGCCCTCACCTGAGGCTCCGCCATGGCGCAGGACCCCCAGGAGCAGCAGGAGCAGCGCGGGACAAGGTGAGACCCGCATGGCGCTGCGCAGGGACTCGGGAAAGGGGGCTGAGGCCGGGGAAGGGCCGGGCAGCTGGGGCGGGGCGGGTGCTGGGGCGGGGCCGGGCGCAGGCGGGGCCCGCCCGGCAGGGGTCGCTCCCGCCCCCTCAGGCACCTGCGGGAGGGCCCTGCCGGGAAGGGTGGGAGAGTGCGGAGGGGCCGCGGGAAACAGCTGCCAGCTCCTGAAAATGCACCTAAAAATGGTGGGGTTTGGGAGCAGCACTTTGGGACTTGGGGTTTTAATTTAGGAGCGTGAAGACACCCCACCTCCCAGCTTACAGGCGCAGGCAAACAAAATCCTCACCCAACCGTGCCGACGGGAAAACACTTTGGGAGGATTATTTTGTCTCGTTGCTGCACCCACAGCATCAGTGACAAGGCTACAGAGTGGTTATTTACAAGGGCGTGCAGTGACAGGATAAGAGAATGGCTTCGAACTGCCAGAGATTAGGTTTCGATTGGATATTAGGAGGAAATTGTTCCCTGTGAGGGTGGGGAGGCCCTGGCACAGGGTGCCCAGAGAAGCTGTGGCTGCCCCTGGATCCCTGGAAGTGTCCCAGGCCAGGTTGGATGGGGCTTGGAGCAACCTGGGATAGTGGAAGGTGTCCTTGCCCATGGCAGGGGGCTGGAAAGAGATGGTCTCTAAGGTTCACCCGGGGGAAGGCTGGCATTTATACGCNGCCGCCTGGGCGGGGATGCGGGAATGCGGCCTCCCGCCCGCAGCCCCCCAGCCGGGGGTCCGGCCGCGGGTGGGGGGTGCGCACCCTCCGCACGGCGGGCATGCTGCGTGGGCGGGGGTGCGCCGTGAGCCGGGGGTGGCTGTAGCGGTGGGGCTGGGGGATTAACGCGGTGTTAATTGATGCCGGCAGCTCGCGGACCAGTTCTGTAACGCCATCGGAGTGCTGCAGCAGTGCGGCCCACCGGCCTCCTTCAGCAACATCCAGACGGCCATAAACAAGGATCAGCCCGTGAACCCCACGGAAGGTGAGTCCGGCTTCCCGCGTCTCCTAAATGCGAACGTGCTTTGCTGTAGTGCGCTCGCGAATGCAAAATCCGGGCTCGGCAAAGAATTCCTCCCGTAGCTGGTGGAGTGATGGAGGTTAAGTCGTGAATGGGTGTACACTTTCTGCATAACATTGTGACAGCAGAGATGTGCTTGTTTCTTATAATTCCCTGAGTGATTGCCTGAGTTGTGCTGTGTTTTGTGCAGAGTATGCCCAGCTGTTCGCAGCTCTGATCGCTCGCACTGCCAAGGATATCGATGTTCTCATAGATTCCCTGCCCAGTGAAGAATCCACAGCAGCTTTGCAGGTAGGAGTTTTCCTAATTCCAGTGTCCGAACACTCCTGAAGGCAAACATCCTCCTTTAAAAAAGAAACAAAACAAAACCAAACACGTTTTTTCATCTCTAGGCTATGTTGTCATTGAAAAATTATTTTAATACAAACCTGAATTTTTCATGAGGGTAGCCTGTGAGTACTTTGTAGGCTTAGTGGAAATATTGAACTTGCATCTAGTTCTAAATAAGATTATACTCAGTGACAATATTTTAAACTTAGTTTTCTGTTGGAATGTAAAAAGAAAAGGTGGTTTTATCACAACACCACTATACTGGAAACTGCTCACCCTTTTTCTCAGATATTAACAGAACAGATGGAACACTGATGCTCTATGCATTGTTTTATTCTTTTTTTTTTTCCCCTTGGATAATATTTCATATTTTGTCACATTTCATTTTGTAGCTGCAGAACCGACACTTTACCGAAGTCTTTTGTTCTTCCACATTGTTTCTGGTTAAAGAGTTTGCAGGGTGTCCTTTAAGTTCTTCAGCTCTGTCACAAAATAATTCCATCACTTTTCAATAACAAGGAATCTTTCTTTGAACCAGCCCAACTTGGTTTTTATTTGGTTTATTTTTTTTTCTGCAATTTCACCATTTTACCTATTAAAACCATGGGGGTTTTTTTGTTTTTGACTCTTAACGGCTAGATTTACATCTAGTATTTTCTTTTTGGAATGCATAAAGGATGCAGACTGTTGTTTCCCTGACAAACCTGATGATCACCTTTAAGATCACCTGAAGGTTTTTAACCTGCATTGATACTCTGTAACCATCCAAAAGTGTTTTTCAAGAGATTAGCCCCAAATGGGCCGAATAGAAGTGACTTGGCAGTGGCATCGTGTTTTGTTTTAAACACAGGAGGTTAAATTTGGAAACTTTGCTGGTCACAGTAATTGCTGAACATACTAATTGGGCTCGTTAACACTTTTCATGCATAATTTCATATAAGTGCATTTTTAATAGCTGAAGATAGAATGCTTGTTGCAGACAAATTCCAGTTTCTTCCATGACTGAGCAGGGTCAGATCAAAGTGGCAGCTGATATGGGTAAAGCAGGGTGCTCCAGAAGGAGGAGCTATCCAGTAGGGATATGCTTTCCTTAGAGGTGATACTTCAACAGTGAAGAGCTTCATGTCACAAAATTTTCTGATACTTTCTGTCTGATGTGGTTTTAAGATAAACGAGCTTGGATTCCATCACTTGGATTCCAGTTTTGGTTTTTATTTTCTGTTTCTTAATTTGGTACAGTATTAAAGATTCTGATAGTCTTCAAAGAAATGATGTTGAAGGTGCTTGAAACACTCAAATATGCAGTATAGGTTTTGCTGAGAAGTGGTAGATAATACTTGGTTAATAGAAATGTACTTAGGCTGATCTGGTTTCTTTATACTAAAGCTGTCTTGGTGTATGTTTCAGATCTGAGTCTTGTCTTAAATGATAAAAGGAGCTGCTACACGAATGCTCAACACAATTTAACTGCCCCTTTTGAGCTCCCTTTTGGTGAAGTTGACAGTACAAATTCTGCTCTAATCTGTGAATTAGTTGCAGTCAACTATTAAACAGCTGAGACTGAAGTCACTGAGCTGCATTCTACATTTCAGTCTTTCACCTTTGCCACCTTCCTTCTCTGACCCTCCCTCCAAAGGCTATCAAATCCTTCACTCTTACCTTAACCTTCATTAAAGACATCAGTCCTGCAGAACACAAGGTGAACATCTGGATAGAATTTGCCAGCTTGTTCAAGCAGGACTTCATAAGGACCTGTATAACTACTTCAAAAAACAAAGAGTTTGAAACTGTTTTGTTTTGCCTTTTCTGTTATTCAGTTAGAACAAGTTTTAGTCGATTAAACTGGGTAAATACTTGGAAGTATTGAAATAATTTGAAGTTAAAATGTTTTATTTCACTATATTTTGTCTAACTGAAAAGCAGTTTGATACTGAAGAGGTTAAATAATACAGTTTCATCTGAAAGTTGCTATTTAATGAGAGGTTTAAATTAAGTTCTGCTGAGTAGAGATCCCTTCATTAGAGGATAAATACTCCTCATAAGAAGAGCTGTACTGAGCCAAGAGTCATAGCATGAAAGAAGCTAAAATTCCTATTTAGTTTTTTTTTTTTTTTGGTGTTTATTCCTTGTGGATATGCACTGGTTTAGGCTGTAAGCTGTACCAAGTCACTCTGAAGGTGCTAGGATATAACTGAGGGGCTAAAAGAGAACCTTTCTCTTTTTAGGGAGCACCAGCTGTTCCCTCAACATCCTTGAGTGGCAAAGTCACTTTAGGGTTCTCTTGAAGATCCTTGCTTTTCCCTGTTGCCTCAAAAGAGGAAACTCTTGCAACAGTGTTAAAACAGTAAAATAAAAAACAGGCCTTCATTGAAAGCTTCCAGGTGTTCTAATGGTCCTGGGCACACCCAGCATCAGATTTCTACAAGTTTTTAAGTTTAACAAATTAGCATGTCTAATTAAATATTGCCCAATGAGAAGAGTGGTTAGGTAGTTTTCCCTGGGTTCTACCCCACTGAAGTTGTTCCAGGGGCTTCTTTTCCCCATTCCTTTTGTCTCCTCAGATTCTGGTTGGAAAACAA
>VYZQ01009616.1:0-18627 GCA_013400655.1 Mystacornis crossleyi
AGCATTTTATACCCTTTTGCAGGTCGATATGCTCCACAGTCAATCACAAACAGCTCAGCTCCCCCATCTCTGGAATACATTAATCATGCAAGCATTCAGTGAGCTCCTCCTGCAAAACCCACCCGATGTTTTCATGTTATCTTAGGACAAAACACATTGCCCAGCAGAGATTGTGGAATGGGAGAGGGAAGGACGCACACACAGACTCAGACCTGACTATCTTCCCTTGTCATCACACCAGGGATGAAAATCGTTCCCTGGAAGGTCATTGTAAGCACAGAAGAGTACAAAATGTTACTTGTGTCCCCTGTACAGAGAAGGGATTTGCTCAGACCCCCTGTTCCCCTTCTGGGACCTAAGAGTTTTCCTCTACGCACAGGAAACCCTCCTGAGATCAAAGGTTTCACTTAGTTCCTATAAGCATCTAAATCAAATATTTTCTTTGTGCTGTTCCTGTTTGCAGGGACAGCAGTTTCCTGGGTGCTTCCCTGACCTCCAGGAGCACACAGCATCTGGGGACCATTTCTGTTCAGGAACCGGGGTCGATAGAAGTCCTTGGCACTATCAGACAGGACAAAGAACAAGTCCTGCAGGCAGAAGATGCCCAGGAAGTCCGCTCAGGAGGTGAGCCCACAGGGTCTGCCATGGCTGATGCAACCCTAACCCTGTCCTATGATATTTGTTCAACCTACTTAATCGCGCTACAAAACCTGAAAAATTTTCTGTCATCCCAAGGGGATCTCCAGAGTTCAGAGTTAGGATAAACTGTTGTCAGAATTCTAGAGCTTATCAGGGAGGTGACTCCAGATTATTTCACACCATCCTGCTACTTCACCTCCAGCTCAGTTCTGCCACCCTCACCTTGAGATGCCCCAGCCAGCAGCAACATCAGGCTTTTCCTTGTCAGCTCCTTAGCAAGGAGCCAGCCCTGCTGCAGGGGAGGATGTCTGTCACTGTCACACCTCTTTATACCTGGGTCACCCATGTACAAACCTACATCCACCCAAAAGTTGGGAGGGAAACGGGAGGGCACTGGGGAACTCGTCACACCAGCATGAGCCACAGGGCTTCGAAGCACTGTACTGTCTCAGGACTTAACTGACCCAACAGTCCCAAAGGTGGGTAAAAAAATGCTGCTGGCATCCAGAGCCTCTGCTTAGGTGAGAAAGATCACAGGGGACCAAGGAAGCTGGGCAGAGGGCTGCGATGGGGGAATTTGCCGTCCCTGGGGGCTGAGCAGAGCTATAGTGTTTCAGATCTCCCTGTTCTTTCCACGAGCTGTCAGCAAGGCTGCAGCTGTCACTGTCCCCGTGCCAGTGAGAAGATGGAGCTCGGGTTACCCTGCACACCTCAGAGGAAGTGCCAGCAAGATGATGTGGCTGACACCCATGGCAGAGACAAACAGCAGGTATCCAAGGGGGAGCATGGCTCAGGCAACTCCGCACGTGAGACAGGAGTCGAGCTCCCAGCTGCCAATTAAAAATAGAGCCTGTTTGCTGTATGTACACTTAATTTCATGTACAACAGAACAAAAAAGGAAGTAGAAAAAACAGAAGAAATTATTCTCAAACCCAGCTTAATGTGTTTGCCCTTGAACAATCAGGGTCAGTGTAAAACAGCCCTGCGAGGTCCTGGGGAGAACATGCTGGATACCTCCAGGGAGACAAACCCAGCTCACCCCTGACCCTTCAGTCATTCAGGATGCCCTGTGGAGCCAGGCTAGCAGCAAGGCACTGCATTTCAAAAGCACAGAGCAATTCCTCCATACAAAAGGCTGGTTAGGTGAAGGGAAATCCCCGACAAACATATTACTGCTATGTATGCAGCAGGCAGGATTAATGTTTTATTTATTTGGGAAATAAAATCTTTCTCAGCAGAACATGTGCTGAGCAATTCCAACAGCAGTTCTGCTTGGCCACTATTGAGATAGCACTGCTAGGGCATTATGTACCACCTGTCCAAGGGGTCTGCACTGCTTGTACTCAACGGTTCAGAGAACAGGTCTGAAAAAGACCAGAAAACTACCAGAAATGGGAGTATAGGCAATCTTCATCTCTCCAGTCAAGACCACAGTACTTCTGCAGCTTGGGTTATTACAGGATTATTGCTGCAACACTTCAGTCTCACTGAAAAATTACAACTACAACTTGGAACCAGCTACCCCAGCTGATAAGGATTTTCTCCCTGTAGTTCAGACAATGTCTTGCTCCAGAGATAATTCAGTTTCCTTGGAGCTGAGCTGCTCCTTCAGGAGTTCATTCACTTCGGTGCTCACCCTGAAAGCACACGCAATACCCCTCATCAAAAAGTGCTCCTTAGTCCTCAGTTGGAACCAGTCCAAAGAGAAGAGTTCTGTCTACTCCTAAGACTTAGTTGTGTGTCACTATCTGGCATCCTGAATCAAAATCTGCTGGCTGAAATACCCTGAACTGGTGCTGAGTGTGGGGTTTTAGCAGTTTTCTTTTTGAGGATCCTGTTGCCTTAAAGCAAGGTGACTCTGAGCTCAGTTAGAGCAGAGCGGCCAAACTGCAGTGAGGCAAAGTGTCCCAAAACCAGTGCTGTGCCTGGCTGAGCTCCTTGCTTTCTTACTCTCTTTTTGCTTACGTCTGGCACCAGCTACCCAAGTCATAACCGAGAGAAGAGAGAATGATGGCTCCTTTCAGCAAGGCCATAGAAAATCACATCTTCCTTCTTTCAGCCTCCAAAGGCAGCTCACCCACTGGAGAAGTAGTTTAACACATGCTATCACTTGCAGCTTTCTATGGTAAATTACAGCTGCTTGTGAGAGGCACCATGCCAGGAAAAAAAAATGAAATGTTTGTTTACTGCTTTGATATGACATAATTATCCATGTAGCAGCTGGATTTTTCAGATTTATCTTTGATTCTTGCAAATGCAGTCACTATTGTTGAAAAGGAAGCTGCATAAAGCACAAATGACGGGGGCTTAAAGCTAAGAGTAAAGTGGTAAGAATCAAATTGCTCATCAGTCCTTGGTGTGATATGAACTGATACTGGAGAACTGCATTTTAAACCAGCTGAACAAATATGACAGCAAAAGGCAAGGGTTTCTCTTCAGAAGAGTCAAAATATTTCCTCAGTCTGCAATTACATAATAGCCAGCAGTCTGGAAAGGCACGCAGAGGGAAGCACTTCCTTCTGCACAGTGGCTGAACCTCAGCACATCACGACAGTGCTGTGAACAGCCCAGCCTCGGGAGCGGCACCCGCCACCTGAAACAAGCACCAACACCAAATTCCAAAGTGCTTCAGCAGAGCAAGGAATTGCTCTGGAGTGAGGCAGCCTTGCTTGCTCCTGTGCCCAGCTGTAAAATGCTGCTGCTCTATAGTCAGTCTGTCCCTGACACGTGCCTCTGAAAACCTTAGTAAAGGTTTGCTTTACAATTTCCTTACTCAGTTGCAGGTTTTCACTCTCCTCCTTTAAAGCAAATTAAGAATAAATACCTCTAGCATTCACACCAGAATTTAGTTTTCTTTCTTTGCTGCCACTGGAACTTTAATTTAGGTATTTAAAATCTTGTTAGACGGGCTTTGAGCAGTGCTAAATTCCTCTTTCCCCATGATTTTACACACCCTTTTCTCCCAGAGAAAGGCAGTAAACCAGACCCATCCTTATCTTACTCTTGCTCAGGACTGAGGCAGCAGCAGAGTGATGCTGAACACCCGAGCTCTGCTGTTTCCCTAGGACAGCAATTTCTCCTTGGACTGCTCACTAACACACAAGCCAGCTGAGCAAGGGGCAGGTGAAGGAGGTAATACAGACACCCAGCTGCAGCTTCCTGGTTTCCTCTCCTAGTATTTCACACTTCAGAATTAAACAATGTACTTACCAAACAGCCGTGGCATTAGTGGATGTCTGCCAGCCTCATTCCAGACACAAGTGACAAGAAGAGATCCAGCCTCTCCAAAGGGCAACAGAAAAGCTCATCATCATTCTCACTTATTTGAGATATTGCAACCATGAGCTGTCCTAGCAAATGAGCCAGGTGAAAAACAGCACCAAGCTCTTCATACTTCACAATCAAGCTGATAACCACTATCACATATCTTATCATCTCAGCAAACCAGCTGCCGGTGCTTGCAAATGTGGAAAAGCACATTGGAGCACTGGCTGCAGCCTCTCTTCCATACATCTTATCATCCCATTCCAGGTTAATTAAAAGCCATCCAAAGACAGGGTAAACCAATCAAGGCTCCAGAGTGATTGTTTCATTTCCCCGTACTTACTCTACCTACAGGACCAAGCCCTTATTTAAGGTTCTTGCTTTGGTAGCATTAGGCATCTCAATGTTTTCATCTTTCCTATGATTTCACAATTTTCCAAGGCACCTCCTTGTGCTTTTAGGCTGTAACACTTTCTCCTTTCTCCCTTTCCCACCTAAGTTTATTTCGAAGTTTCCCCCTTTGCAGTCTCAACTCTAGAGACTCCGTGTGAGAACACAAGTCACAGAAGGCTCCGTCCCTACAGATTCCCTTGTGTGTGACACCAGATAAAGCATTCCTGTCGCCATCAGTAGCTACCAGTGAGACCTCTCCTTCCTATCCAGCACAGGAGCTCTGCGAACATCCCAGCCAGAGGCAACTGCCAGACAACTCTGTACTCTGCACCTGAGACAGGAATTGAGCTCCAGGCTCCCAAGTGACACACGGACAAGTTTTTCATCTCACCTCTCTGCATCCACAACAGACACAGAGCTGTGTCAGCAGCTCCCTTTCTGTATTCTAACCTGATGAAGTTGAAGGTCACATTCCAACCCACAAACAAAACTCGTGCTGTGAGAAGGAAAATTGTTACAAAATTCTCAGGGGTTGAACACCCTCTTTACAGAGCTATGCAAGAATAACTTTCATGCCATAACCTGAAGCTTCATTAAATTCAATCCACATGTAGAAATTTGTACTAAAACACCAGAAGAGACAAGACACCAGATAAAAAAGGCTTAAAATCCACTTTAATAATGCATTCCTGTAACATTCTTCAGACAAACTCAAACTTTTTAGTGGGACAATTACAGTTTGTGTTCAAACAGTTTACACTAAATGAAAAATGTTGTAGTACTTCTACACAAAAGACAGGCAAAGTTAGGATTATACAAACATTTGTTTCAGTTAACGCTTCAGCATGAGATACAGTATCTTTATCCAATAGATTGTACTTTACTACCAGTAAAAATAAAGAGATACAACACGTTATCAAAAAAATCCATCCAAACAAGAACCTTCCAGCCATTCAGGCTGCACGACTGTCAACTACTTTAAAGAAACAAATGGTCCAGGTAAAAAGAGTAACTAACAAGTTAGGAGGAAAAAATTAAAAAAAAAAAAAAGAAACAAACAAAATCTCCCCCGATTCACTACATGACAGATCATTTGGAGCTATATAAATTTACAAAATCATGGGAGCTGCAAAGTACTCAAATGCTGCCCTAGTTCTCCAGACACTTCCCTGTGCTCTTAAGCAAGATACATTACACTTAAAAAATGCCAAGACACACTGAAGTTTTATCTAATTTAGTCTCATGATTTCAGCTGCAAATAGGAAACCTGGAATGGTCAAGGCATTAGGGTCCTTGCAAGATTTTATCATTACTGAACCACAGCAGCTTCCCAGAATCCATTTTTCACTTTGAAATTAGGAATGCACCACATGAAATTTTCTAAAACCTTTACCAGTCAGACTGCACTCCCCTTGTCCTAGAGTGGCTTTACCAAAACCGGCCCTAATTAACTATCTTTAAAATGTCCCCCCTCCCCCCCAAGTTGAACCCTGTGTGGCCTGCCAAGATTTCTCTGGGGCACGTACAGGGGTAGCTTAATCCTGTTAGTATCTGCGACGCTTGTTCGGGCCAAAATCCCCCCCTGGATTTCCTCTGTTGAAGGCAGGCGGGTTCCCTCCCATCGCTCCAAGGCCTTCCATGGCTCCACCCTGGCCGAAGCGGTCTGGAGGTGGTGGTGGAGTCTTGGAATGAAGACAAGTGCAGAAGATGCAGGAAGAAAAACAAGGAAGAACAAAGGGCAGTTAAAAGCCATCTGAGTTGATTCAAATTCTACCAGGCTTCCACAGTTCCAGCTGACCTCATTGCAAACCTTCACCTCACCACAAATGTCTGCATGATCCCAAACCTGGACTGACAGAAGCACTGCAGAACAAAGTCCCTCTCCTCAGACAACCTGCAGTCAGGAATACCGGGACAGTGTGCACCACCTCACAGACCAGGGCCCTCCTGTGGAGCAGGTGAGCCCTCTGAACTCACCCTCCCTTTCCACTCCTGGCTTCATCTTCCCCCTTAATTTCCATGTGTAGTGCACATTCCCTTAACTTCAGCTGCTTTGCTGTCCCTACCACTTAAGTAGAGAAGCTTTCAGACAAATAAAACTATTCTTCATGACAAAAAAAATATCTGTGTCACAGCAGTCATGACAGAAATCTGAGTAGGAAGGTTTGCAGAAAAACTGTTTATTAGACCAGATCATAAAAAACATTGAAGGAAGATGAATTTTCTGGACAAAATTTACTATGACTGCTGCTGTTTCTGCTGGTGACTGCAAGTGCTGACACTGTGGGAGGACCAATCCTGTATGTGACAGAGAGGAATGACAGATGCCACAAAAGCCACAGTCTATTGCAAAGCCCTGCAGTAAAGTTTAAAACTAAATCAAATACAAAAAAATTTTAGAAGTCAAACAGATAAGCATAACCTCCACTGATTCTTTGCTCTTGTCCTAGGCAAATAAGCTGAACTCATTCTAGCCAATGAGCGCAGGAGATAACTTTTCAGAGCTGATGATGAACAGAACACTCCTGAAAGCTTGGCTTTATGCCTGAAAGAATCTATTCTCAAAAAACTCTCAATTTAACAAAGTGTTTCCCATCAGGTCATTTAAAAATAACCATATATTATTGCTAAGATCTTTCTAACAAGCACCTTAGCACTAGCTGTCTTGGAAGTAAATTAACCAGTTATTCGACTTGGCTCAATCTCCTGAAAATTATCAGCAAGATAATTTTGTATCAAGGCAAGATTAACTTCTTAAGGCTTCAGCAGGAGTGAAGCCACAGGTCTGGGTAGACAAAGAAGCTCCAACTTCAGCAGCTACAGTGCTTAATATTGGAAACAACATAATCCACATTTGAAAGGTGTGCACAAAAAGCAGATGGAGATACATTACCATTCCCATGGCTCCATCAGGGATCATAGCTCCAGGACCAGCAGCAGGAGGTGCAGGAGCTGGGACATTGGTACCACCCATAGCTCCTCTATTGTTCATGCCAATGGTACCTGGAAAAGAAAACTGAGTGATAGTCCTGGCACACACACACAGTGACTGGGGTCTGCCCATCACCCCAGAGCCACAAAACACTGCTCCGTGCAGGGACAGAGTCCCAGTGCATTAAACCAGCTTTGCCCTATGAGGTCAAGAAAAACTGATCCTGCTTTACAGCATGTTATGTTTCCTGTCACATGAATATTTCCTCTTACTAGCCTGGGAGATTACTCTGAGTTTCTAAATAAGAAGCCAATAAAATGAGATCACTGGAAAAAAAAAAGTGCAGATTTTGTAAGAGAGGAAATGAACATACACAGGAACAAAGAATACTTACCTCCCATACCCATCTGTCCCATTCGCATGTCTGGTGGCTCCCTCTGGAAAGACAGACACTCATTTCAACTGATAATCAGGCTTTTAAAAAATGTAACTTTACAAATTCAATGAGTTCTGAGGATTTACTACTGAACAATGTGTAGAAAAGTAATTCCCAGGGTAAATGTCAAAGAAAGACAGGAGCAAGCTTCACATGATAGCTGCTGAATGAACAGGTCTTATTTAAAATACCTCATTCTAAAAGATTGTTTTTCAGAATTATAATAAAACATCCAGCAGCAAAGCTGCACATGCAGACTTTACCAAAGATATCTTGACGGAAAGATGTGCTGAGCAGTAGTAACACATTAGATAGAATTAGTTTTGCTACTCCCTCAGCATAGCTAAGAAGCTTTTCCTGTTGAAAGGAATGAAAGCTTACATAAAGAAACAGTACTGGGTCACTTGCATTAAAATACCATTTAGTGAGTTCAATTTCTCTTTTATTAACCAAGCATCTGGAACACCTATCACAGATTTCTCTCACTGCAAAACCAGGCGCACCTCCTTCCCTCAGAGAGGGCACTGCTTTTCCCACAGTGGTAACTGAAGACAGATTTCACTTCGTCTGTAGTCTCAGTACCATTATTTATCATATGAAGGCAGTATTATTTAGAGGAATCAGGATTTCTTCTGCACAAGAATATTCTCACACTTGGCTCAGCCATGCTCTTGGCTCTTTTGGTTTGACATATATTTAGCTGTTTTGCCTAGGGGCCAAGTTGTCACTAGTAAGCATTAAACACTTGCCCCCCAGCTACATCAATGCCATTACACCACCTGAACAGCCCTGCAGCTGCCTCCACAACACAAAGTGTCAGGGACTGGAAACAGATTGCAAGGTGTTTCTCTGTAGAACTAAAGATACTGCTGTTAAAAGGCAGGTTACTACACAGGTTACGCTACAAAAAAATACTTGACCAGCTGACTTTTAAGTACAAGCATATACCACGCTTGCAGTAATGCCTCAAGTTGGGATCATCTTATCATGACTAAGACAGACTGCAGGCTGGGGATATAGCCAATCATATAATCATAACAGGGTTCTGCTGCAGTGCTTCAGGACAGTGCGTGTGTTGCTGTTAGAATAAAATTAGTCAGCGTACATTTTTCTGTACAGCAAGACAGCTACAGAGTCCTACATGAAGAACAGTGGAACAGAACTGGGGGATTTATAGTTTCCAGGCTAAACTGTATTAAGATTGGAGAGAGTCAATAATTTAGGGTAGAATGCACTACTGATGTACAGTCCTCCAACCAAGTTAAAAATGCACCAAAAGCCGTGCTGTGGAAGGGAGAAATCTACTGAGTGTACAGATGTAATGGAAGCATAGAAGCACTCGTACCGCATCAGCAAAATTCCCTTTAAAGCCTTCCTGTTGGCGTCTCATCATCTCTTCTTGCTGCCTTCTCATTTCCTCCTCACGGCGCCTGCGTTCTTCCTCTTGCCTGTGAAAAAAAGGTCCAAGGATGCTCAGCACAACAACCACCTGCATCACTGTGTTGCAGTGCTGCCTCATGGATCTTGATGGGAAACTTTACACTTCAAACTTTCAGTTTTAAGGAGCTCATTTTAAAAAAACCCCATGAGATGCTTGTGTGCAAGTGTCTCATCAGGAGCAGCTGAGGGAGCTGGAGGGGCTCAGCTTGGATAAAGGAGGCTCTAGGGGGACCTTATCTCTCTCTACAATGCCTGAAAGGAGGGTGGAGCCAGGTGGAAGTCAGTCTCTTCTCCGAGGTAACAAGTGACAGGACAAGAGGAAACGGTCTCAAGTTGCACTAGGGAAAACTTAAGATTTGGTATCAGGGAAAATTTCTTCACCAAAAGAGTTACAAAGCATTGGCACAGGCTGCCCAGAAAGCAGCTGAGTCACCATCCCTGGAAGGATTTAAAGGATGCGTAGATGTGGTGCTTGGGGATATGGTGGGCTTGGCAGTGTTAGATTTACAGCTGGACTCACTGATCTTAGAAGTATTTTCCAACCTAAATGATTCTATGTACACAGCAGCTCCCAAATGCATTCTGACTACATGCAATATCAAGCTTCAAGCCTGACAGCTCTCAAGCCCCTTCTATGACACAAATAGTCTGGTAATCTTCCTGGAGCTTCTCAAAATGACCCCAAGACAAGGAAGCGCTACAGTGGAGAAAGAAATCTCTGAGACTAAGTTACCCCTCAAATGAAAACAGAGATGGTGGAATGGGATTTCCCAATCTGCAGCACTGAAGCCGCTAAATCACAGCAGAGATTCTGATTTTTCTATCTGCCTCATTAAAGGAGCTTAAATGAGACACAAAACTGTGAAGAAGCAAATGCTAATCAATGGAAGAAACTCCTAACTCTTCCATCTTAAACCAACTGTGCCCTATGAACAAAAAGGCCCAAAGTAACAGCCACGCTTTAGGTAGTAATTAAATTGTCACAATGAACAAGTAGGTGCAGTGAAGAGGTGTTTTATTCCACTATGGATTCACAGCATTTCACAACCTGCCCCCTTACCTGAGTTCCAACTGTTTACGTTTCTGTACTTCTTGGTTATGCAATTCCTCCATTCTCCTCAGCTCCTCCTGGCGTCTCATTAAATCTGCATAGGACAACAGTAAAAAACACAATCAAACTCATCTCCCATGCCACCACCTATGAATTCCTGAACTAGGACCATAACACACATGGGAAAAAGGTAACAAAGACTTCCACAATACAGTAACATCTCTCCATGTTAGGTCCAACAAGATTCAGTGCCAGGTCCTGCCCCTGGGTCACAAAAACCCCTGCAGCTCCAGGCTGAGGCAGAGTGCCAGTGGGAAAGGTCCAGGGGGTGCTGGTCAACAGCAGCTGAACGTGAGCCAGGTGTACCCAGGTGGGTAAGAGGCCAGTGGCACCTGGCCTGTGCCAGTCATGGTGTGGCAGCAGGACCAGGACAGTGACCGTCCCCCTGACTGGGCACTGGTGAGGCCACTCCTCAAATCTTGTGTCCAGCTCTGGGCCCCTCACGACAAGACAGACACTGAGGGGCTGGAGTGTGTCCAGAGAAGGGAATGGAGCTGGGGAAGGGTCTGGAGCACGAGGCTGATGAGGAGCAGCTGAGGGAGGTGGGGGGCTCAGCCTGGAGAAAAGAAGGCCCAAGTGACTTCATTGCTCTACAAGTACCTGTAAGGTACCTGAATGGTTGGACTTGCTAATCTTTTCCACCTAAATGATTCTATGATTCCACTCATTTGCTGCTACCATGCTTGGTTACAAGACAAGCAACCACCACAGCTCACCTTCAGTGGTCTCTAGCCAGTCTACCGAGCCACCCACTCCTAGATGGTGCAGGGCCCTGTTCCCACCCTGTATTTTATCTGTGACTGGTACCTTGCCGCATGAGCATCACTTGGTGCTCATGGCGAGCTGCTTCCATTTCCATTTCCAGCTTCTCTCGAGCTTCCTTGATGTTGCGATCTACTTGTTCCTGCTGCTGCTTCTCCATTTCTATCAAAGCCTTCCAACGCATGGCATATTCATATTCAAAGCTGCCAGGCTGCGCAAACCGAGGAGGCTGCTCACGCTCCCTGTCAAACAATGAAGAGCTAGTGAATGCTTCAGGAGAGAAAGAAGGAACCAAGAAAACTCCATTTGTATGTCAAATACAATAGCAGGCCCTTTTAACAGTTAGCTGTGCCTGAGACACCGGTTTGTCTGCTCCTCAGGAATCATCTTATTCCTGCATAGAAGCTGTCCTCCTCCATAACAAGCAATGACACTGCTTTCATAAGACAGCAAGAGATTCTGGGCAAGGACATTCAGAAATACCCTTAAAAGCAAGAGCCTTTGCTCCTGCTGCACATCTTAGGGACAGATGCACTCCAGAAACAAACACTGCCCAAATGTGCATGTTATTTTCACTCTGCACCTGTAGCACAGCACTATTCTTAATTCAGTCACCCACCTCCTGAAGCTCTCATCTTCCTTACTTGAAAAACTCATGAGCTCACATGGTTTGCTAATGCCAACTGCTCAGATCACAAGATTCCCACTTATCCTGGGAAGCCTTCTAAGACTCTGGTCTTATACCTGGATAGCTCTACAATCTCCTAATGCTAGTCACATAATTCCTTAAATTTCTATTGTGGGTTCAAGAGTTTCCTACAGAGACTTTCTGTAATACTTCCCACGAAATCTCATGTCATCTGTGTTATCTCAAACTGACCTAATTTTTTTATTCCAACAACTGAAATGGACTTATACAAAATACGTGAAGGCTACCAGTCTTATCCAGCAGTGTGGATTCAAAACCACTGTTTTCTTTCAGCCAATCATGGCAAGAGAACAGTGAATGTAACTCTCCTTCCAAAGCCAGGTCACATTTACAGAAAAGGAGGACCTGATGAGCATTGCTGAGCCGCCCTTCTAAGACTGAGGCACTCTCATCTCCTGCTGCATGCCAGGCACATACTTGTGATATTGCTGGTTTTTGATGACTAGTTTCTCTGGTAGACCCTCCTCATCATCATACTGATCCATGGGCTCCACAGTGACAGGCCGAGGGAATCTGTAAAGAAAAGATGAGGTGCTTTCAAGAAAATTCAAGAACAAGCTTGCAGCTTTGGAAAGCATGTGTAGTAAGTCTGAACTTACACTGCTTTTAGCACTGCTCAAAGAGAGCAGTTGGGGATCTCAACCAAAGTGAAACCAGAAATCACTTTGAACACATTTTTTTTTTTTCTAAAATAGTAGTGGAACCATTAATCAAAAGCCTTGTTTAATCCAAACCAAAATTGTACTGAAAGAATATTTGTAGTTACTGGTTCAAATTAACAGCTTAACTGGAATCTGACATGCTCCAGTAGGATCTACTCAGCATTAAGTCTTGTCTCTGGAGTGGGGCAAGTCCATCTGTGCCTTTTTATGGCTGTCTAAAGGAAAGAGTCACTACACCACTCCTCACAGGAGACTTCAGGCTGTACCATCCCGTCATACTCTCCCGGTGAGGCCACCATGTGCTACTGTTGCCTGGCAACTGTGCTCTAGGAAGGTCCACTGGGCCCTTGTCTGAATTTCCACCCCCAGGGAATCCAGTGGTGCACTTCACAACAGACACCGCAGACGTGTGCCTCTGTCTTCCCAGCTTCTGCACGCAGAAGAAAGTATTGACCTGGTCTCTGAATCAGCTCTCCACCACAGCACTGACACTGCTCATCCTCAGCACAAAGCAGCACCCCAGCTTCCCATGAGCTCCTCAGTCCCATGTGCTAAGGCTGGGGAAATGAAGAGAGATGATCCTGTTGTGCCAAGTGGCAGTGGGTACCCAGGCTCCAGCAGGAAGGCAGGATATGGAAGGCTAAAATCCCTTTCCTCAGCTGAAGATCCGTAATACAGCTTTTCACTTTGATGTGACATATTCCATTATTAATAATCTTATTTTATAACATGAGCCAATTTCAAACAGTTCATCTAGCTTTCCTGTCTTGAACTAGGACAAACCAGAACAAGTTTAATCAAAACCAAACTGTAACTAGAAAGGAACAACAGACTTGTTTGTGGTCCTAGATATCAGAACCTAACAGACTGAGAGCTATAAAGAGACTGAATGTTAACCTTAGTTATATACTGGTAGTGATTAGTTTGGCATGATCACTTTCAAAAATCTGTTTTCATGGTTCTTTCAGGTATAGACTTCTGAATCAGCAAAAGCTCCCTGACAGTAATCCTCCTGTAGAGCACTACCCACTATGCTAGTTATTCTCAAGGAGTCACGGGGAGAGAAACAGGTATTAAAAAAGAAATAAGCAAAACCTGCTTTTTAAAACTGAACGTGCTTGTGTAAAGCTGTGCCATTGCAGAGCCACAGGAGGTGAGAAGCACAAAACTTTAAAAATTACTTTAAAAATGAGCAATATAGCCCCATTTCAGGAAGTATTCTAGTTACAAATTCTAGGAGCATAATACAAAATATACAGTAATTTTTTTTCCGAGAGATCAGAAATGGCTCCCTATTAACAGAGCAACAAACAGCTCTGTGGAATGCAACTGGAATTGGTTATTTGCTTGAGCAAGTTCACATAATTATGAAAGAACATGCTTTTCTGCCTTATTACATTCAAGCACAGGGAAAACAGTTTATAATGGTGAAAATGCTAAACAATCCAATCTTTCTGAGCAGCCTCTCCAAGCAGAATCCCATCCCAAGACTCTTCCCTTTAGTGACCCACAGTGTACAATTAAAACACTTGAGCGATGCTTCCAAACAAGTTACATGGATGCTCTCTGAAATACATCCTGCTCTTAAAGGCTGCTTTAATTGCCCTAAAGTTGTTTTATGGAGAAAGAGTTTATTTGGAAGTTTTATGCACTTACCCCACTAGCAGGTTCCCGGAAGAAAGTTTTCAGACCTGAGCATCAGCACAGACTGTCTCTTGTCAGAAAAAAGCTAAATAAAGTTCTCCCCAGGCCAATCCCCTACCACCTCATGGCCCATCTGTCCCACTGTGGTGTTAAGAACCAGTGTTCACCAGCCAATGCCACCCAACCTGCCCATGCCAGCAGAGCACCTCTCACCATCCGCACTTACGTAGTCAGCAGGAAAGACCCATCACTACATCTATCCAGCGCTTTCCTAGCAGCAGGCTTCCCTGAGAACTCCACAATGCCTTTCCCAGAGGATCGTCCTCTGTCATCCACAATAACCACAGCCCTTTCCACCTGGCCAAACACTGAGAAGGCTTCCTCCAGGAGCTCATTGGACACAAACTGAGGCAGGTTCCTGACTGTCAGCGAGGCGCTGTGGCAGGCAAAGCGCACTCGGAGCTGCTTCCCACGGAGAGGCATGTTGTCCAGTTCCACCTTGGCAATCTCTGCCAGAGTGCGAGTTTCCTGCAGATAAAAACAGCCATTAAAGCTCCCAGTGAGGCACAGAATTAAACACAAGCTTATTTCTCCGTAACATGTACTTCTGAAAGAAATGATTCTCCCACAGCTTGGTAAGAAGTGTGCCAAAAACACACAGCTATTCCTTATCATCAAGGACTGAACAGGCAGAGTTTGGGGGAGGGGAGGGTGAGAAATATATGACAAATGCTTAAGTTTCCTAGTCCAATGGCCAGTATGAACAAGGTAAACAATGAAATTATCATTATCACACATAACTGTATTAAGGCTACAAAGCACCTTTTTTTTTAAACAAATACATTTTAAAAAATTATCAAGATTCAACAGTTAACCAAGTCTGATAAGGAAATGCTGATGGTATGACAATCCGTGAAAGACCTTCTATGCCACTTTCACACCTTTGCACTCATTTAAGTCACTACCAAGCAGCTGCACTACAGGAAAGCAGCCCAGACTTGGGTGTGGGAACCTCATCCACTCACCTCGGGGCTTTCAGAAAGGTGGTGCATAAGCCACAGAAATCTGAGAACCACTCCATGGTGGTAGCCACCTCCCTTCCAGACACAACTCGACATGATCATCTAGAGATCCCCTGCCTCGAGAACATTAATCACTCCAGGAATACTGCATGACAAACTATGCCCATAGGAATTCCATATTCCAGAAATAGAGAAGTTCACTTTGTCTGTAATAGCATCATATTCATGTGGGGTTTTTTCTTTCTACCAGCTGATTTCAGAATAAATTCATCAGATCTCTCATAACTCCTGCCACAAGCTGCCTAAATTCACATTTCTTTTAATAACAAGCTCTAGACAAACCACTTGGAAGCTAATCCCATATTCCAGGTTACTAAGACCATCAGCAGGTTTAATCAGCAAGACATCTGAACACCTACTACTTTCAATTAGCAATACAGCTCCCGTGTGAGCCATCACCACAAAAACTCCCCAAAGGTGCCAAGTCACTCACCAGCCTGATAAAACCAAAGCCTTTGTCCTTGTGTATGAAGACTTCCCCTGCCTTGCCATACTTCTCAAACAACTTTCTCATCTCTTCCTCTGTAATATCTGGGGGCAGATTCCCCACAAAGAGGCGGCTTCTCTGGGTGAAGGTCTTTTCCCCAGGTTTCCGGAAATTCTTCAGGTCAATAGTCAGGCCTTCATCTGAGGGGAATAAGGTACACAGCTGCTCTACAGTTGGGGGGATAAATTTTATTAGGTTTCATCACAGTGACCACAGAGACACAGGATAATACAGGTAACACCACCCGTTCACTTTGGTCTTAAACCTCTCCAGCCATCTCTCCAGCAACAAAGCGGATTTATTTCAGAATGGCCCCATAGTTTTTTTTAAAGAAAATTGGACCTCAGTGCTCAAAACTCAGAGCTCGTTAACACCAATGAATGACAGTCTAGAACCAGAGAAAACAACACACTGCAGCTTGAAATAACATGAGATATTTCACTCAAACTTTTTGAGATCTGGTCAAGATAACTGGCCCACAAAAAAATCAACTGTAGTCACAACACAGGATTTTGCTATTACAACATGAATAATTACAGAAAAGCCACAGTTTAGCCAGAAAACAAATTTTTACTCAAAAATACCCCAAACCAACTCCAGCTATCTAGAAAAATATGAAAATAAGAGGAAATTTTGTTCAGACAGATAACATTTCAGATAGCTGTCATTCTATGAGATGAGTTCCAGGGTATGGGGCTCCAAGCTGAAGAGAAGGCTGGAATAGTGAAAATAGTGGGGGGAAAAAACCAACCCAAAACTGAAAAAAAAAAACCCACCCCCAAAACCAGCCATATAGGTGAGACCTCAGAAAAATTACAAGATTAATTACGAAAAATTTTTTTAAAAAATCTCTGTTCACTAAGTTATCCTAGAAAGGATTTTTAAAGTTGGCAAAGACCTCAAAAATCAAGCCAAGGTTAAAATATTTTGAGATATCCAACAGAAATAAACACAAACAGTAACATTCTCAAATCCCCACATGAATACACAATCTTTAACCCTTAATTCAGCGAGAGTCCAACACGATCCTGAGAGCTCTGTTATGTGCCAGACACAGGGGTGCATTTAGCATCACTTTATCTTTCTGTGCCCCATTTCCTTAAACACACACGGAACTTCACCACACAGGACTGCAGGGCACAGAAGGCAACTCCTCTGCTTTGCAGAGGACACAAGCCATGGTGACAGATACGAAATAAACCGTGAACATAAATGGCTTGCTTCCAGCTACAAAGCAGGGCACTAAATGAGCAAGACCGTCCATGCAAAGACAATGCGTGCAAGACACTGCAAGGACAACTCTTTACAAGAGTAAGCACATCTCCATGGCTAACACTAAATAACCAGACTCAGAGTGTACCTAGAGAAGAGTAGTGAAAGTAAGTTATCTACTTCATACAGCAAAAGGTGCAGGATTGAAATGTTTTGCCTTGTTCACAGCATTACCACGAGTATTTGGGGATCAATTGCAAGGCCTGTGGATACAACAGGAGGTACTTGGAACAGAGTTACACCCAGTGGTACACAGAGTACCACTGTTCTGCCTCAGGAGATCCATGCAAAGGAGTGAGACACAGTCACTCACTACAAGCTGATCCCTGTGGGAATTCCAGTACAGCTATACTGCTATTGGAAACGACTGCTCTGCCACCCTTGTCTGTTATTGTCAGGGAACTGATAAAGAGCCCGTTCAACTCGACCACCTAATAAAAATATCCAGGACATTTACCAGCCCAGTATCTTTCACACAAAAAAAACCCACTCGGAAGAAACACACAAAGTGCACAGGTGACTTCTACACATTTTTGTTTCGAACAGCCAAAGTATCCAAACCTAAAAAAAAGAAAAAATCCACATCTAATAAAACTAAAGCACATTTTCCCTCCCAAAAATGCTAATGGCGATGTCTGGCCGCCGTACTTCTGAACTATCAGGTTAGATCAGTTCAGGCCCCTGAAGCTATTAACGCGTCCCGTCCCAGCTCACAAGCACCCGCTCTTGAGCGCCAGTCCCCACTGACCAGGAAAACCCGGAAACTCGCTCAGGCAGAACGGCTTTAATCAATGTCAACTGGCACTCGCATACTTAGTAAAGCCGGGTTTCTCCAGGTTCCTCATTAAAAAAAATTCAGTCTTAAGGGGTGCCTGCAGATCGCTGGAACAACGTTCTCACTACAACATAATCTTTACCTAGAGCAAACTTACTTCTCTAGTAATCTATTAATTGCTCTAGCAATCAAGCTTAAGTTTCTAGTTTCCTAAGGAAACCTGCATGGAGAAGCCATCTGTTATGCCCGAGGAAAAAACAGGAACCAGACAATGAAACACAGACCTTGTTATACTTGCACTTCTTACAGACACACTGTCAAAAATGACTACCAAATCGTATGTGGTCTTTTCCTGAGATTTTGAGACAAAGAAGGAACTTCTCTATCACTACCCAGGTTTTGGAAAAGCAAGAAACCTACGAACACAAGAAACCTCATGAACAAACGCCACGGGAGCCGCGTGTACCTTCGAGCGGACTGAGCAAAACCAAAAGAAAACCCACAAATACAACCCAGGCGCAATTAAAACCGTGGTTTCCAACAAGGGGAAAAAACTGATACAGCAGGAGATACTGCAGCCTGCTTAAGGACCTATGGATTTATTGTTTTAACTCGGAAAACCGGGTTTCTTTTGTTCCTGCCGACACTTGTTGCACCCCCGAGGGCCGCAGCTAACCCGAGGTTTCCCGCTGCACCGAAGCGGTCGCTCAGCGCCTACCCAGAGCGGGGCCGGGCGGGCCCCCGCGACGGGCCCGGGACTCACTCTGGCTGTTGGCCTGCTGCCCGTTCGCGGGGATGGACGGCGGCGGGTGCTGCTGGTGCTGCTTGCGCGGAGCGTGGTTCTGCTTCTCCATGTTGAACCCCTTGTTGCCCTGCATCTTCCCCACCTAAAAGCAACACACGCACGGTCGGGAAGTGGCCTGGAGCTCGGTCCCGGGTGGCTCCCGCCAGCCCCGCGTGCAGGGGCGGGGCGGGCCGCGCAGGCCGCGCCGGGCCCCGGCACAGCCCCGGCGGCGACG
>VYZQ01009633.1:0-11289 GCA_013400655.1 Mystacornis crossleyi
AAACAGAATTAATTCAAGGAACAAGACCTTTAGGAAAAGCTTATTACAAGAAAGCTCACAAGAGTATTTAGGCAGGTGATTTAAATGAGATTTGGGGTCATTTCTGGCAGATACAGTGTTAGCTTCTGTGGTTGTGTTACTCACTAGTAACATGTTGATATGTTACCAAAGGGTGTGCTTGTGCTGTTCACTCAGAAGGTTGTCACTATCTGAAAAGGGAATTGAGCTTGGTTTTCTTTAAAAAAATATCCTCGTGTTTGCTCTTTATTACTCAGTCAGTTGGCTTTTCCTTCTTTTCTTTTTTCTTTTTTTTTTCCCCCAACATGTAAGCGAAGTCCATCCTGAGCTCTCTTTTGGAAGCACATTCCCACACTTCTGCTGCTGTGCTCATGGCTGCTCAGAAGCAGAACTCGAGTGAGTGCTGCTCTGTTGCTCTTATACCTGCTGCTTCCTGTGCATCCAATTTGCATGTTATCTGTGCTGTCTAAGGGGGTCTGATACCGAGGTCATTGTGACATCTTGGCTTGAGGGGCATTAAGGAATCCATTTTAAGTCAGCAAAGAACCATTGTTATCATTGCTCTGCGGTATGATTAATAATTTTGAGGTTTCTTCTCCCCCACCTGCGCCTTCCCATACGATGTGTTAGTACAAAACTTTGACCTTGCAGTGAAAGATAATAACAGAACATATCTGTGGTATCCATGTGATTAATACAGCAGTCTGGGAGTCACAAGGAGACTTATGGAATACAACTAAGATGCTTGAATACATCAATGATCTCTTCGCGTTGTTCACCTTCTTACTAAATAATTTATCAGCTTAATGATAATCACATTCAAGTATCATAATTACAGCCAACTCTTTAAAAAACATCAATTCAAAAGCTGAAAATGTAGCCATTCTTTCTTTCTCCCTCCCTCCACACTTTCTACCATTAGCTATTAATGCCAAAATATGGTCTTTATTCATTCTACTGACACAATATAAAACCAACGTAGATTTCCCATTTTTCATAAAATTTCCATTCGCACTATTAGTTTCGCTGATAGCAGGCTGGGAAATGTTGTTAGGCTACAAGATGGACGACACTGCAAAACCTCAGCATGTTAAGAAGCCATAAAATTTTATTCAGTTCATTTACTGCTACAGTCCAGTAACCCTATAGTAACAGTGTGCTATTTTTATTGTGTATTTATTTAAAGCTTGAATATTCCCTCTTCTGGGCCATCTAACCAAATTACTCTGGTTTCCTAACGAACTCTATTGTAGAAAGTCAAGGGTGTGCATCTGACCCATGGGTTCTCTTTCTTTCAGAAATTCTTGGGAGAGTAGTCTGTTGTTTCATAAAAGATGAGTTACAAGAAAAAAAATTTGAAAAGTAAAAAGCAACAAGCCACGAGTGGGAAAAAAAAAAAAATTGCCTTGAGGAAGAATGCAGGGATAGGATGACAGGATCTGTAAAAGAAAAATTAAAACTTTTACTGAGACATGTAGGGACTCTATTCTCACAGCAAGAAATCTCCACACATCTTTAGTGTTATTTTGAGCCCATTTTAACAAGTAAAAAAATATCATCATCTCACTAGATTCAGGCTTCTGTCCTATAAACAAATTAGTTTAAATCCTGTGATTACAAGTAGCTCCTCGAAACTAAGTATTAATAATTGTTTATATATGGTAGTTCAGGTAAATGGCCTAAATAGAAGGGAAAAAACCCAAATTAATCAAATCCCAAACCAATTAAATCCTATCATTTTCAAACCGGCCTATGTGTCAAATGTTCCTTTTTGTTTCTTTTATTTCATTTGCTTATTTATTTTTCAATTTAATTATTTATTTATTAGCTTCTCTGAAAAATCCTTTTTAATTAGTAGTGTTGAATAACATTTTGAATAACATTTCAACATTTGGTTCGGGATTAGAGAACAAATTCATTTAAAAAATTGTATTAAAGAGGGGTTCCTGTTCTTTAAATCTTGCAGAATAGCTATGGATTTTAACGCCAAAGACAAAAGATAAGTGAAGTAAACCTCTGGAAGGAGCAGAAGGCAAATGTGCCGTGATTGGAGACAGCATGGTGAGAAGTGGTCACAAGATGAAATCTCCCTACCACTTCTGACTTTCTTTTGAAGATCACAATAGACATGAGGAATTTGAAAGAATTTGAAAAAGAATTTGAAAGAATTTGAAAAATGTTGCATAATTTTGGACAAAAGCACCCAACAAACCCATGTCAGAGAGACCAGAACTATTGCACACATGTGAGACTCTGGGTGGAAGTGCTGATCTGCTGGAGGGCAGGAAGGCTCTGCAGAGGGATCAGGACAGGCTGGATCCATGGATCAAGGCCAGTTGTGTGAGGTTCAAGTGCCAGGTCCTGCTCTTGGGTCACAACCACCCCCTGCATCTCCAGGCTGGGATAGAGTGGCTGGAAAGCTGCTGAGTGGGAAAGGACCTGGAGGTGCTGGTTTTCAGTGGCTGAACGTGGGCTGGAGTGTGCCCAGGTGGCCAAGAAGGCCAATGGCAGCGGGCTTGTGTCAGCAATAGTGTGGCCAGCAGGACCAGGGCAGTGCCCATGCCCCTGTGCTGGGGGCGCTGGTGAGGCCACACCTCGAGTGCTGTGTTCACTTCTGCACTCCCCACAACAAGGAGGACACTGAGGTGCTGGAGCGTGTCCAGAGAAGGGCAACAGAGTGGCAGAAGGGTCTGGAGAGTAAGTAATATTAGTAGTGGCTGAGGGAGCTGGGGGGCTTCAGGTTGGGGTGAGGGAGGCTCAGGGGACACTTTGTTCTCTACAAATCCCTGAAAGGAAGGTAGAGCCAGCGTATTTTCCATGCAAAAAGTGACAGGGTGAGAGGACATAACCTCAGGCTGAGCCAGGGTAGGTTCATGTTAGACATCAGGAAGAATTTAATCACAGAAGTCGTTGTCAAGCATTGGAATGGGGTGGAGTCACCATCCCTGGAGGTGTTCAAGAAATTACTGGATGTTGCAATTATTGCTATGGTCTAATTGGCATGGTGATGTCAGGCAAAGGTTGTACTCAGTGATCTTAGAGGTCTTTTCCAACCTAAATGAGTCTGTGATTCTGTGACTAATCAGGCCATGGCACGAGCCAAAAAATCCCTTCTGCAATCCCCCATGCTGTTAAATAATCAGGCGAGATTGAGCCTAGTTCATCTACTGCTCTTTCAGATTTCATTCTGAAACAATCTCGGGTTAATATGAATTTTGGGCTAGTAGGTAGTGTGGAGGCAGCTGATTTGGTTTGAGATAAATTAAAGTCTTTAAATCCAAGCTGGGCTGTACCAGAAAGTGGTTCACTTCTGATTTCATTTACTAGCATATCTGCAGCCTCTCCATGCAGTCTCTTTGCTAACAGCTTAGCAGGAAGGCAGGGTGCCTGTGCACTTGGGTCCCTACGGTTGCGTTAGTGAAGTGAGGAGAGAGAAGCGTTGCACAACAGAAGCTGTCCTCGTTAATGCAGGTGAGATCCTTCTCAGAGATAGCCATATGAAAACAGGGCATCTTAAGTTATTTTATCTGGGCTCCCTATTCAGCCCAAAGGAGCCATATCTGGAGAGAAATTCATTCCAACAACCAGTCATGTATTTTGCAGCAGACTAAATTGTCCTTGGGAACTGCTTAATGTCTCTTTAAGAAAGAACCTAGATGACTATTGGAAACTGGATGCTTAGCTTCCAGATGGCTATATTTACACCAGATGATGTTAATGCATGATTAGAAGTTGCCAACTACACCTAAGTAATGAGGAAGAATCTATTTAACATAGAATAAAGTAGATGTTCATAAATTAATTATGAGAGCCTCATAAGGACCAAGCACGACTGTACCTACAAGACAAATTGTAAGCTGGAACAGCTTGCAAGCTGCCGTTTAAAAATTCCTGCCCATATGAACAAGGAGGATCTGACCCAAGATGTTGTTAACAACACAAGTGTACACAGTCTGTGGTTCAGGAAGTCCCAACCTCACTGATGACTGGAAAGTGAAAATATAGCAAGGGACAAATAACTTCAAAATGTGTCTCAAAATCTTTCCATTGGCATCTGCAGCCTAAGTCGGAAACTAGAGGAAGGATCAGATGATTTGCATGGACATTCTTATGAACACACCCCACTATGTTTAAAAAAAAAAAAAAAAAAAAAGGTTAAAAACTAAACAACACCCCCCATAACACCTCCAAGAATCTCTTTGTAGTTCTCCATCTTGAGAATTTTCTCTTCCATGGCACACAGGCCATTAATTCCTCCCTGGAACTGAAATGAAGTATATTTTTAATAAAGATAACAGATTTTGTTCTAGCAATTTCCAGCAAGAGTGTGTCCATTAAAATTCCTTGTGAACTGTTTTACCTTTGTGATGTTCAGAAAGTAACATCTATTTTACAGGAATCTGGGGCATTTTAACATGGATTTAGATTTCATATTAAGACACAAAGAAGAGCGAGAAGTTGATATTTGAAATTTGTTCTGTCAGCACTACCAATTCATTTTAAGACAAAAGGATCGAAATGTTGAGGTTTCACATTGAATAATGAATTATATTTAGAATCATCTTAGAAGTATAATCAAAAAGAAGTACAAAATCTTTGAGTGCATAAAATAATTTCTAATATTATAAATATTATACTAATCGCTATTAATGTAATAGAGAATAAATTGAAGAGGTGATGTAAAATAGAGTATTTTGCCTTTTTCAAAATTATATAGTTTAAGATAATGAAAACAAACTAAATGTACAATGAGGCAACAAGATATATTCTCCCTGGCGAAAGGTCTTTGGAGTGACATATTCCCATAAAACACTTCAGTTGGGACGTCTCAGCATTTTCTCATGTAGAATGGTCATGGGTTTTTTTGTCTGTGCTACTGATTTTCCTCAGTTTTTGAATAGTGCTATGAATATTTTTGATGGCATACTGTACACTGAAAACCCTTTCAACACTTTCTTTAAGTACAAGATTTTTGTGGTGCACGTAAGTTTCTTTTTGTGATGACAGGGACAGGACTTTACAAAGAAGCAGTAACATGAAAGAGAGAAGCAAAGTAATAGTAATAACAAGAAATAAAATATAAACCCACCAGCAGCAATTTAGTTGTCTTGAACCCTGAATTACATCATTTACAAAATCTGGAGGCTCAGTTCTGCTGCATCTGGGAAGATGATGATTACATCTGGTGTTACAAGGATATTGCTTTCTACTAGTAACGGAATGAATTTGACACATAGAAGTATATAGAGCTTGTGTCCCCCTACCCCCAGGCCACAGCAGAGAGGGATCAAGATGTGTCCATTTACATTAGGGTAAAAGATTTTGAATGTATTTATTCCAAAGATCTGTGTTAAAGACTAAGAGGTCATGAGGAATATGCACAGACATTTCCCAAGGGATGGGGAACATACATTAAAATGAAGAGAGAAACATGTACAAATTAATCAAACAGTGACTATGGGTGCTTTCAGCATCTTTAACACTGGTTGGGGAACATTTAAGAATCGATATGTGTAGTAAAAAACAGCCTCTTATAGCAAAATGTCACACATGCTTCCCAGAATGGCTAATGTCAAGTTCCAAATGATTCTACTGACCAAAGCAAAATGAAGCAAATTCAAGTAAGTAAACTAAACTATGTGATTAACTGGGATTGAATGCAGCATTTTTGAAAGGGATAATTTTCCCAATCAAGAGAAGGGCCCTGCTTTTCACAAGAAAGGAATGTCAGACACTGTTTAGTGCAGCTCTCTCAGGCACAAAGAACTTCATGGGATTGTGTGGAATGAATATGGTGCCTGTGAAGTCTGAAATGTTATACTACAGTGAAAAGGCAGCACCAGCATGAAATCAGAAAACCACAGATTTCCCTTTTGACTGGTAATTTAAGAGATAAATAAGGAAAACAAGGATTATAACGCAGACCACCTTTCTCTCAGTGGAGTATCAGAGGCATTAGGCTTCCAAATTATGTTTTCTTTTTCATGCTCTCTCCCTATGAATATTGATGAGCCAGTGTGTAGCCAGGAATGCCTCAGTAGAAGTCACGAATTCACGTATATTTAGGGGATAGGGCTGTCCTTGGGTAACAGAAGAACTCATTCAGGCTCAGGAAGGATGATTCTTAAGTAAGTGCTTTAAGCAGTAGGTTATATAGAAGGAAAAATGAAAACTAGGAATAAATAAGAAACATTGCAGAAAATTTTACCTCTTGTCTCTTAACAAAATTCCCAGACCTAAATGTTATTCATCTTTCTAAATGCTGGTTTAAACAATGAAATGTGGCATGTAATGTCCCAGTAAAAATCCTTTATGTATGAAAACTGAATGCACCATGATATTCAATACTTGTTCTCACTAAACATCTAGGAAGACAGGTGGCAAATGTTTACTCTGATCTTACATCAGTTTAAGAAAAGTAAAACACAGAATCTATCAAAGCCGTAATAGAAAAAACCAAGATGGTGATTTTTGGATAAAGAAGTATGAACATTCTGTAAACTTTAACACAGTGAGGGGGGAAAAAAAAAAAAAAGTCAGAAAACTATAAAGAAAAGAGAATGAGTGCAAGCCTCAGAAGAGCTTTTTACAAATCAACATATCCAAGATACATTTCAGGGAAAAATAAAATACAACAAAACCATAAGACTATTATTCAAAAAGAAGAGTCTTTGCCCCAAGGCTGTAGCTGAGGCTGGGGCTCATCAACCCTTGCTCCCTGCTGACTAAAAGAAAAGAATTTCAAATAAGAGAGTTTGAAGAACAAAAGATGTGAATCTCAAAGCAACTAATGAAAGGAAGAGCAAACTCCACCTCCCACCCTGAGCTAACTCAAGAAATAGGAAAAATGTATGAGCACAGCAGAGCCTTTTTTCCCCCTTTTCTTTTGCAAACTCTTGAGAGAGGAAAGAAAAAAAAAAAAAGTAAAGACAGAACATTCCTGAATGGAAACTTCAAACATGTAAAGTCAAAAATAAAGCTTCAATAGGCAAAGAAAACCTCCTTGAATATATCTTTCTATGCATGCATGTGTTCAAGCTCTCCTATTTTTCATCTCTGAAGTTATTTCAGACATATTTTCTGAAATAAAAATTAAAGGAACTTCACTCATACTTCTGTTTCTGTACCTCTTTTTTTGTCAACAAATTTTCCTTTTACAAAAGTCCTCATTACTTAATTTTTTCCAGACAATGTCCCAGTGAACTCTGAAGTCTTTTTAGGTTACCTGTGATTCACACAGCTCTTCTTCAGTACCGGGTTTGCATATTCAGCACCATTTATTTGGATATTTTTCCCAACTCCTCAGTTTTACTTTAAGAAATATTGTTTTCATCAGTAGAATTTTATCTGAGTTAGCCAGGAATATATGATCCAGTGTTCACTGTGATGATGAATTACGGTGTAGAGTGATGAGGAAAATCAAATGTTTTCAGGCACTATCAAAGCTTGGTTTTGATCTAAATGAATGTTAATAATAGTGTTTCATAAGAAAATCTATCTTTCATAAAGTAACTGAGGAAAACCAACAAATTTTGTACTTAATGAAACAGAAAAAATATTAAGTCATGATAAACCAGAAATGTCACTTTGGTTTACTTTTTTATTATTATTATTTTTCCCTTTTTTCACAAGTTTTTGTGTTTTTTTTTTTTTTTTTTTTTTTTGTTTTGTTTTTTTTTTTTTTTTTTTTTTTTTTTTTTTTTTTATTGTCACTCCGNATGTTTACACAGCACTTTGAAAGGATGAAGCATTACCTTCAGCCACGGCACTTCAAGGATGTACAAAGGATCAAATATCCTTTTCACTTACACGTTGAAGAGGACATCTGTTTGTGTTGTTTTGTTTTGTTTTTTTTTTTTTTTTGTTTTTTTGTTTTTTTTAAGTGCTCCTCCTGTATTATTGAAAATATTATTTTATGATTCAAATTCCAGTTTTTGGTAGCGTAAACATCCTTAATTAATACTGAAATTAGAATAAAACTTTGGAGAGCTAACATTTGAAGAAATTAATTTTAATACTGTTTTAAGAGTTTGTAAAAATACAACCCTCACACCATGCCCAGCCATATGATGGATGTGTGAAAGTTCAGACAGTAGTAATGAACAAACAAAACCGTTCCTAGCTCTGGTCTGATTTTAAATCAGCTGAGAAGTGGCAGGAAAGTATTTGACGAAAGACTTTCGCACTCTGACACTTTTAGATATGTCTGTCTTGTACAACTCAGTGCCGACTGGAGATGCCAGGCCTTTCATCCTTATGTTTACAGTGGTGTACTGGGATAAAGGATACTCACTTGCCTTGCCTCACCTTTTTCCCATTAATGCCCACATATCCCTTAGATGAAAAGGTTTCTGCCCAACAGTAAGGTGTAAAGCATTTGTTTTATTCTTAATACTCTAAGGATGAAGATTTCAGAGAACGTTTCCCTTGAAACAGAGTCAGTGTCTCAGTTTGAGACAAATTTAGGGGAAAACGCTCTGGAAGGAATGTCTCCTCCCCAGAAGACAAGTGTCAGCACTCCCTCCCCCACCAGTACAAAAGGAATTTCTTGCATGAAAGTGAAAAAAAACACTCTATTCATTTAACAAGCAGAGTGCCAGCAAGGTACAGGAAACAAATGAGTAATGTTAGAGAATAAACCTCCTCGATGTGGAGAAAGCTGGTGGATTTAGAGTTCCCTCTGTAGCTGGCTCGGCCCCTCCTGAGGCCCAAGGCCGGGATCCAGCTTCCCCGCAGTCTCCCTGCCAGCCCACAGGGTCCGATGATCTGGGTCTCGGATCACAGCTAGGCCGAGCAGTTCCAGAAGAGAAAGAAGTGGTTACCAGAGGATTTCAGTATGCTGATATGGGAAAATTTCTAGCCTCAGCTAACAGGCTGGCTAAAAGCAGGAAGGTGCTGCCTCGGCTGTGCGGCAGTGAGAATGCGGGGGAGTGTGTGTGTCCTTGAACACAAACCACGCTGAAGAATTCACCTGGCTTCTCTCCCCACTCTTCTGGACCCAGCTTAAATTTGCAGGACCCATGTCTGGGTATAAAGCAGACTATAGGGGAATATAGTATTATCTTAAAATCACCCCGAGACAGTCAGGTAACGTGACAGGAATTCAGCTAAAACTTTGCTGTCTCCAGGAAATAGTTACTGCTGTTTCTTCACCTCCCAACAGGCTTTTCTGTTTTCCAGGAACTCAAGTCTGTCATGTCATTCCGATACTCCAGGGGATTAAGAGACTCAGGTGAAAGGTAAGCCTTACTCGATAGCAATACCTCACTGGAGATATTCCAGAACCATCTGGATGCAGCCCTGTACAACATGCTCTGGGGTGACCCTGTTTGAGCAGGAAAGTTGGGCCAGATGACCCTCTGTGGTCTCTTCCAACCTGAACCACTGTCTGATTCTGTAATATCAGGTTAGCAGTTTGGTTCTAAAAGCCTTCTTGATGAATTGTGCTGAATGTTGGGAGAAGAAGGCAGGACAAACAGCTGTGAAACAAGTGAACAGACAAAATTTCATCACTGTGGAATTGCCACATGCAAGCATGTGCTCCCAGGATGTACATAATTTCTAAATAAACCTGGCAACTAACACAATGTCTGCTGAGAAGACTGAGAAAAGATTCTTTGTATTGCTCTTTATTACCTAATTTCTGCCCCAGAGCAGACTGCAATTGCAGAATATCATGTCTTCATTTACGTATGCATAATCAATGAATCTTAGAAAGAGCTCTGAGTGTTCAGATTCTACAGCAATGGGATGGCAAATCCATGGGTGCAATTACCAAGGCAATTATTGCCTTAGAAAATGAAAAAGCAACAAACTTGATTTGCTGTGTTTCTCCAGTAAAACCACCGAACCAACTGCGCACAAAGCTTTAAAGGGAATGAGGGTCAATTCATCCCCTGTCAGTACTGTGTCTACTTTTGTCACACAATAGAATTTGACAACGTGATAACCACATCACTTTGATTTCAGGAGGAGAACATGGGAAGTGAAAAAAAGGTTTTCTGAATTCCCTGTAGCTCATACTTGATCGAAGAACTCCAGGTAAAAGACTGAAAAATTGTTTAAAATACATAATAAAAACCTATTTCACCTACCATAAAAGTTTCTACTATGAAAACAGCAGTCATCTTCAATATGATATAAGTTTGCTGAAACTATAAAGGATTTTGTAAGAAACTCTTGCCTCTTTAAGAGAAGTCTAGGTATGTTTTTTTTTGGTTTGGTTTTAAATTTCATTGTCAGCAAAAGTATCACAGGAAATCTGTGAATGCGTGACAAAATCTGAGATGTATTCAGTGATTCAACCAATGAATTATTTAAGCCTAGGGAAGAAACTATGGGGTTTTTTTGTTTTGGTTTGGTTGTGGTTTTTTTTTTTTTTTTTTTTTAAAGTTGGTTTTAGCCACTGAGTGTATGTTTACTAAAAACAAGACTTCTGTGCTTTTTGGAGTATGTGTATGTATGTGTTTATATATTTGTGTACATATGTTCACATGTGTATGTATTTGTAAATGTATACACAGACATATATAGAACATTGTATTCCTAGAAATATTACCTTACCAGCAAACAAAAACTTGTGATGCTTGCTGTACCTCAGCTGGACAAACGTAAATTACATAAAATGTTTTGAACACTTGAGCATCTGGTAAATGCAGAGAACAGTCCGTCAAAATGGGCCCAGTCATTTAAAGTTTTGTTGTTCTGGGCAGAAACTAGTGGAATTCAGACTTGTCAAGAAAAGGGAGTTAGAGTTTGGATCAGTTATGACTGGGGATCCATTTCTGTATGGAGCTGGTATGCAATGAGCAGTTTGAAGTTCACCTGAGAGGGAAGATGGAAAACCTCCGTTCAGCATCTCAGCACAAAGAAATGCTTTGTTTGCTCCCAGCATCTACACAGTCAGTGATCNTCCAGACTTCTATGAGATAGAACTTTCTACGCTTTTCTAGGGGACTATATGAGTTATAATTAGTTAGATTTTTATTTTTCTTTTAAAAAGAAACAATGAATTAATATTTTCTAATTACTCAGATAATAAGCCAATCTGCAAATAACGAGGATTCAAAAGAAAATATCGTGATCTTGGGTTTATTTCATAGTAATACCATGGACAATTTTTATCCCTTCCTTTCTACAGCAGTATATCCATCCTTCTACAGTCATCCTTATGTACTATGTATAGAAATTTTGTATCAATATAAGGAAGAGCTTAGGAATTTTAACATGCCTACTGCCTACAATTTTTCCCTTTTTTTAATTTCTCTTTTA
>VYZQ01009634.1:9760-28835 GCA_013400655.1 Mystacornis crossleyi
AGCGATATGTACCTTTTTTCTTGATTTCTTGGATTGCTGTTTGTGGATTTTTTTCTTCATCTGTAACCAAACTGCTATATTTTATTCACAGCACTGTAACACTCTTCCAGTCCAGCTGGAACATGCTGGGTTCAAAGGAAACGCCTACAAGTTATATAGATGAGAAGTACTACTTACAAGCTATAAGCACAATCAAACAATGCCCAGGAACATCCCCAGGCTCTGGTGTGGAGTCAGATGTGGATAAATCGTTAGATTGGTCTCCTGCATGTTTTTTGGTGGTGCCACCTGGCATAAAACCCCATGTCCTAAAGGGGTTTCAGCACTGGTGTGAGATCAGAATATTGCAGGGAGATGAAGAGGTCTCTGCCATTTCCAACAGACACTTTTCATGTTCACATCCATGTGCACAGGCGTGTTTTGGAGGCTGGCAGATTTAGTAACAAAAGGTAGTTCAGATCATGCCACATAGTTTCATTGCCTGGCCCTATGCCAGGGCGTGTTTCTACGTAGATATATACAAAATACCTGCCCCACGAGGGAATGTTAGCCGCAGGAACAGCTTTTACAGCCATCTCCCCACGGTGTATCAAGGCCAAAAAATGCTAAATGTCTGGCTATAATTTGTTATTCTTTTATTAAGATACTATTGGTGAGATTTAATTCACTCATGATAGCTACACTTTAATGAAGGTGTCTACATTTTTGCTAAGCATCTGAGCTGCCACATACTCAAAGATTTATTCAATATAGTCAGTGGACTCTGTATGGTGAGCTGAGGCCCCACTGATGAGATCTGCATTGACTGTCATGGGAACTTCGACATCTAGACATCTTTGTCTGTAGATACATATATTCGACACTTCAATTCTGAACTGAGTTCTGTCCGTCACACTTGTGCTTGCCAGCATTACCTAAGATCATTCTAAACATATGGACATGAGAAAAACAGAGTAATTTTCTTGATTTCAAAATTATAAGTGAAGCTAAAGAGCCAAATGATAAATCAATAAAGTATGGTTTTAATTTGCATATGAAATCTTATATCTTCTTCTCTGTTCTAGTATCTTGGCTGGCTTTAAGGCCTGGCAGCTTGGGGTGCATAGGTCAGCTGGGTTGTGTCTCTCATTTAACACTGGAACTGGAGCATATTCCAGCTCCTATTGATGTCCAGGAAAAAGAGCTTGGGAAAGGCAGGTCCTTCAAGAATGCAGATAAATGAAACATCCACAGAGAGTCGGGAAGCACTCAAAATACTTAGTGGATACCTTCTGTTTCACATTCTCCTCTCTCCCTTTTGTTGAGGATGGAAACCGTGGTTTCTCTTTTTCATCCTTTTCATCTCAAATTCCTTCCTGGTCACTAGGAAGGTAACTTGAGTAACACAGAATTCATTCACTGGCAGTGTCCAAGAAGAACTTGGAGTTCTTCCCTTTCCTCTTCTCTGTTACCACTTTCCTCCTTTCCATCCTATCCACATCTCAAGACCTCTCATCTGGGAAAATTTTATTTCTGATGCATTATTTTATCTAATACATGAAAATTGCATCATAGCTTTTGTAAACAACCCTAAAACAGGGAAAAGTTAGACTGGTTGGCTATGTTTTAACTCCTATAGTTACGAACTATTCCTGCTGAAGATACCAAAATGGAGTGATTAATAGCATACAAGTGTTCCTAAAATATCAAAATGTAATTATTTTCATAATAAATAATATTTTAAATTCAGTGTGTGAGAACTAGCTACTTGTACTATTAAACTGCTAAAATGACCTTAGCCAGTATTTCTTTGATGCCTATCACCAGAAACTCAAAAGATTTATATATGAGAAGCATGTATTTCGTCAGTAAAACCAGCTGACTTCATATTTTTAACAAACGCCTAACTTACAGCCACTGATTTTCATTTCCCTTGAATTGCTAGTTAATTTATTGCTCAAATAATTTTGCAATTTCTAAAATGATATTATTACAAGTGTCTGACTGCAACTGGGCAAATAGTGGCATCCTGACCTATTTATAATGCTTTTCAAATATATTGTAATGTGTAATTTCTATAGGCTATGTAGCAATAAAAATGACAAAAAGAATAAAACATCCTCAGTGAACACTCTTGCAGTTACTCTACCAGTAAATGGTCTAGAGGGTTAGCATATTCATAAATATATATATTTTACTCAATCTAGTGACAGGAGTGCACAATTATCATATTGACAGTTTCCCTCATAACATATTTGCCTTCAGCAATTTATGCTTTCTATAATGAGAAATCTGGCCATTTTATTACATTTGGCACAAAGCACTTAGATAATAGTCAGAGCCTGGAGAACAACACAAGATAAATTACCATTAATGGTGTAGCTTTTCCCCACTACACTTATAAGAACTCAGCTGTGCTACAGCTGTTGCCAACTATTGCTAAAGAAATGAAGCAGTTCTCTCTCTCCTCCCAACCTCCATTTATGAGATTTTCTTTTTTACTTTTCAGCAAAAAAATGTGTTGACTTGTGAGAACCATTAACGTGGAGGTAAAGGCAATCAGTACTACATCACATACTGTTCAAAAATGCATCCTCCCGTTCTTTCTTTTGGTTTTCTTTCTTGCCTTTTCTTCTCTAAGAGAAATATAAAATTGAAAGCTCCTAAGACAAAAAGAGTCTCAGAAAATTTCTGTCTGATACTCTCCTTTTCTGTAGCTATTAATTACTATCTGCTACATCTCTGTGCACAACTGTACACTTGAATGACTCTCATGAAGTTCACGTTTGCTCATAATTAAATATGTCCTGAAAAGAAATAGGGTTGAAATCCCTGTTCTGGCACTAGTATAGTTGTGACATATGTGACACACCAGAATTTATGCAATTCCTTTGACAAAGAATTCCTATTTCAAACTCACAGAACTCACTTTCAGGGCTAGTTTTACAAAGGGATCTAGATTCTCAAACCTGCTCTGACTACATACGTATGTAAGATAAATGCCACCTATCTATTTAAGCCAGGATCTAACCATATATCTACCTAAGTATGAGTCCAAAGGTTTAGATCTCAGACCTGCGCTATGTTACTAATTCTAATTTTCCCTCAGAATCGAACATTTTTCACTACTTTCGTTCATCTGAAACATACTGTGTTAGGTAGGTAGTAGAAAGCACCTAAATTCCATCAGGAGATGCAAGGTAGGCATTTTTTCACCCATTTAATCAATTCCCTCAAACTTTATATTTAATTTTCTACAATGAGCAGCCCTCTCAAGAGATCTATAAAATTTCCTATATTAATACTTAAATACACTAAATATTACCCATCAATTATTGTTCAGTTAACCAAGAAGTAAACAATGATTATAATAGTACCTCTCTCTAATAGGTACTTCTCATCAGTGCAACTCAGATTTTTTGATGGAACAGTTGGTAGTTGGTGTCACTATTCATAATTGATGAATTGGGAAACAATGAAGTAAGGTTTTGTTGCTAGAAGTCATGTCAGGCTACATTAATAAGTAGATCTCCTGAATCCCTGGTTAATGCACTATTCAGATAAGCTATGAACACAAA
Organism: Mystacornis crossleyi; assembly: GCA_013400655.1. Lineage (NCBI taxonomy): Eukaryota > Metazoa > Chordata > Aves > Passeriformes > Timaliidae > Mystacornis > Mystacornis crossleyi. Next base: position 13,318 of record VYZQ01009634.1, read on the forward strand.
AGAAACATTAAAGACAGAAGCAATGAGTCAGTTGGTCTTCATAGACTAATAAACAGTCTCTAATTATTCCTGTGTTTCAACAGACAAATCACATAAAAGGATTTACTCTTGCTCTTTTATGCCTAGTGGAAACCTGAGATTTGGGATGCTATCATTGAGATGAAAAAGAACCAGAGGAAAACTCAACTAATGTAATTTGGTATTCCTTTTGCATCCCATCTGACACACACAGTGTTCAGGCTTTTATAGGAAAACCAGAGTAAACAGTTGGGCTCAAGGACTGTCTGTGTCTCACTTTTATTTCCACCAGACAATTTGGCTTATTCAATGTCTGAATAGTTATTTATAAGCAGACATGTGTTCACTTGTCCATTCTGCATGGCTTATGTTTGTAAGAGATGAAAAGCAATTAACGTGGTGATGAGTCTGAGCCAATAAATTCTGGTGAGGGAGGGTGTATTAGCTGAGGGTCAGCACCCTGGTAGCCACATCTAAGTAGCTTTCATTTGCCCTCCCTGGAGCAGGACAGAACAATCTTGTGTGTACCTGAAAAATCCAAGAAAATANAATGATTATAATAGTACCTCTCTCTAATAGGTACTTCTCATCAGTGCAACTCAGATTTTTTGATGGAACAGTTGGTAGTTGGTGTCACTATTCATAATTGATGAATTGGGAAACAATGAAGTAAGGTTTTGTTGCTAGAAGTCATGTCAGGCTACATTAATAAGTAGATCTCCTGAATCCCTGGTTAATGCACTATTCAGATAAGCTATGAACACAAAAGAAACATTAAAGACAGAAGCAATGAGTCAGTTGGTCTTCATAGACTAATAAACAGTCTCTAATTATTCCTGTGTTTCAACAGACAAATCACATAAAAGGATTTACTCTTGCTCTTTTATGCCTAGTGGAAACCTGAGATTTGGGATGCTATCATTGAGATGAAAAAGAACCAGAGGAAAACTCAACTAATGTAATTTGGTATTCCTTTTGCATCCCATCTGACACACACAGTGTTCAGGCTTTTATAGGAAAACCAGAGTAAACAGTTGGGCTCAAGGACTGTCTGTGTCTCACTTTTATTTCCACCAGACAATTTGGCTTATTCAATGTCTGAATAGTTATTTATAAGCAGACATGTGTTCACTTGTCCATTCTGCATGGCTTATGTTTGTAAGAGATGAAAAGCAATTAACGTGGTGATGAGTCTGAGCCAATAAATTCTGGTGAGGGAGGGTGTATTAGCTGAGGGTCAGCACCCTGGTAGCCACATCTAAGTAGCTTTCATTTGCCCTCCCTGGAGCAGGACAGAGCAATCTGGTGTGTACCTAGGAAACAGTGGTTTAGACCCAGAACCAACAGCTGACTTCCTCAGCTTCACACGAAGTTTCTAATTATATTGCAGTCAGCAACAGCTCCTCCAAACTGGTGTTTCCAGACATTTTGCTGCTGCTGCTGCAAAACACTGAGCACAGGGTACAAATAAACAGGTGTACTGAATAAACCACACAAAGATGTAGCCTACAATGCCTGGTCTGGAACCAGTACTTACAAAACTACTTTAAAGGTGGCTTAGGATGTGTATGTGATTTGCAGAGATATTAGATTACTATAGACATACAAAGGAAGTCTCATTCTGAACATTTATTATCTGGATACAGCACCCAAATGGCTACTTCAATATGTCACTTCAAATTTTGATAAGGCGACCATTCTTGGCTGACTACTTCAAAGAGTAACTGTGCTTTTAAGTGATTTTGAGCTTTTTCACTCATATCTGTAAAACATCCATTACAGCCATTTCCAGGACACACATGAGGACAACACTCATAAACTGTGCCTTGAAGGCTCAAACTACCTTTGGGCATAAAAACACACCTTTTTCTGAAGTCACGGAGCTTCATATCCTCCTCACACTAATAAAAGGAACATTTTCCACACCTTGAGCCTGCTATTACATGCATCTCAAAAGCTCCACCCTAATTATGTGTTATCTAATTTCCACCCCCCCCCAAGAAATTGTTTGAAAAACTTTCAAGAATTATGTTACAGCACAGAGTTGTTACAGCCAGTCTGTAAAATGTACAGCCTAAATAGGTCTGAAGTGGCACAGCTTTCTAAAATGTCTGCATGTCGATTACATGTACAAAAGTACCATACAGCTGTGACCTGAAACAAGGAAGATACGTCTGAATAGCTCTCAGTGGTAATGGGAAGACAAAGGCTGCCTTCAGCTGCTTCCTTTGCTTTTCCAAGCAGGCTGCCACTTNAATTTCCTATATTAATACTTAAATACACTAAATATTACCCATCAATTATTGTTCAGTTAACCAAGAAGTAAACAATGATTATAATAGTACCTCTCTCTAATAGGTACTTCTCATCAGTGCAACTCAGATTTTTTGATGGAACAGTTGGTAGTTGGTGTCACTATTCATAATTGATGAATTGGGAAACAATGAAGTAAGGTTTTGTTGCTAGAAGTCATGTCAGGCTACATTAATAAGTAGATCTCCTGAATCCCTGGTTAATGCACTATTCAGATAAGCTATGAACACAAAAGAAACATTAAAGACAGAAGCAATGAGTCAGTTGGTCTTCATAGACTAATAAACAGTCTCTAATTATTCCTGTGTTTCAACAGACAAATCACATAAAAGGATTTACTCTTGCTCTTTTATGCCTAGTGGAAACCTGAGATTTGGGATGCTATCATTGAGATGAAAAAGAACCAGAGGAAAACTCAACTAATGTAATTTGGTATTCCTTTTGCATCCCATCTGACACACACAGTGTTCAGGCTTTTATAGGAAAACCAGAGTAAACAGTTGGGCTCAAGGACTGTCTGTGTCTCACTTTTATTTCCACCAGACAATTTGGCTTATTCAATGTCTGAATAGTTATTTATAAGCAGACATGTGTTCACTTGTCCATTCTGCATGGCTTATGTTTGTAAGAGATGAAAAGCAATTAACGTGGTGATGAGTCTGAGCCAATAAATTCTGGTGAGGGAGGGTGTATTAGCTGAGGGTCAGCACCCTGGTAGCCACATCTAAGTAGCTTTCATTTGCCCTCCCTGGAGCAGGACAGAACAATCTTGTGTGTACCTAGGAAACAGTGGTTTAGACCCAGAACCAACNAAAAACTTTCAAGAATTATGTTACAGCACAGAGTTGTTACAGCCAGTCTGTAAAATGTACAGCCTAAATAGGTCTGAAGTGGCACAGCTTTCTAAAATGTCTGCATGTCGATTACATGTACAAAAGTACCATACAGCTGTGACCTGAAACAAGGAAGATACGTCTGAATAGCTCTCAGTGGTAATGGGAAGACAAAGGCTGCCTTCAGCTGCTTCCTTTGCTTTTCCAAGCAGGCTGCCACTTTACCTGAGTCTGCAGGAGTCCAACAAAGGAAGGCGAGACCTTGACTGACCCTAAGTGCAGCAGATCATCCAGCAGAGAGCATCTCTCACACAAAGCGTGGTAGGAGAGCAATGCTGTTCAATATTTGCCAATAGAAAATGGGCCATAGAGAACCTGCAGTTATGAGAATCGTCCTTTAAATTGTGAAAAGAAAAATTCCAAAGCAGCTGCTGGACAATGGCATCAGTAAAGTGATATTTCTCACTACTCTCCTCATGACATCTTTTTTTTCCCTTTTGATCTCCCATTGTCCCAATGATGCATACACACATTTACACCCTGTTAATAAATTCAGTTGACTAAATCCACCAAATTTTGGATATTCAGTAGGGAAAAAATACCCTAAAATTGTTTCTGAAAATTAATCAGGATGTCTGGCTAGCCAGCCTCCTTTTCTTCATAAATCATATTTTTTAAATGAGGCTTGAGTCTTAATCTTCACTGGGACAAAATTCAAATTAAAAAATTGTCATGAGAAAGTTTATATGTAAACACTACTGTTAGAGATGTAAATACTGTTACTAAAGAACAGCCAAAAGACAAATAGTCAGTTGTCCTGTGTGGTGCCTATACACAGCTTGCCTTGATGCAGGGCCTTGACTCTCATCTCTGACAGCTAAGTACCCTAACCACAAGGCTAATGGTTTTTTGGGGGTTTTTGTTGTTTGTTTGTTTTTTTTTTTTTTTTCCTCTAATTGGAGCTGCTCCATCTTGTTTAAATAATTAAGCATTCAGTGACCCTTGAGGAGTATGTTTCTCTAATCTAGTGACTAGGACATTTGCTTGGCAAAATGACCTGTTGATCTAACAAAGTGTTCTGCAAAGACATTTATAGTCATTTATTCCTATCTAAAAAGTAGAGATTTAGGGTTTTTTACTCATCCCTGCATTAATTCTCTCAGTAGTCACCTATCTCTTGATTCAGCACTGGTTGCCATTTTCACAGTGCTGGTCAGTGAGCCATTCTCTACACAGCACATTTGAAAAGTGTTACAAAATGTTTGTATAACATAAAATGGGCTTAACATATAAAATAAAAAATGGATTTAAAGCAATTGCTTCTGAAAATATTGTTATTATTAGGTTTGGAAAAGGGCTAAAGAAGAGTGTGTATATATAGATAGATGCAAAATGCACACTTGATTTACTTATTTGTACTTGCTTGGTGTACACTTATAAAGTCTGAATAAAGAGTTTCCATCTCTCATATGTACCAAAAAAATAATATTGAGGATTATGTAGACTGCTGTAGCAGAGAAACTCATTAGATAGGGAGAGCCTCCATATAGTAGAGAGTCATGAACTTTGTTCTTTGATCCTGTATTAGGTACAACTGTATTTAATTCCATTATGAACTTTATTAAGCAGGAAGAATATCAGAAACACTATAAGAATCCCATCTCTGCAGTGACACAAGAAGTTTGTTAGAGGACTGCCAATCTCCTCCTAGCCAAATCAGTGTGTTGAATGCAAAGCAAGTCTGGCCCTTCCAGCAGCTCACTCTGCCAGTTCTGCCTGAATGTCTCTGTTCAAAGTGCAAAACTGTAAAAAAAACCCATAGCCCATTTATGTCATCCTGATGTCTATCTGTTTCCAACATTTTTATCTGGAAATCCATAAAGCGGATTGGGACAGGCATGTAAATACTGCTCCAATTTCCTCCACAGGATTTGACAGGTTGCATACTTGTTGGGATGGACTGAAGCCTTCCCATCTGGGCTCCCTCAAGCAGCACATGGCCACGTTCTAGGGCTCTTTCTCCAGGACATTTTGAAAGGGAGAAGACTGCCCTGAGAGGACAGTTTAGCCACTTACTTTGGCCCATTTTACTTACCTAACTGGATTCCGTGAAAGAGGCTAAGTAAGTAAAATTGACAGCCCTTGCAGGGCTGGACACAGTTCAGGGACTAGTGTTACTTGTTGCCACAGCCCGCTTTACTGCCTGCCTGTTGTGGCGTGGTTTCAAGTGCAGCTCCAGACCTGTTTGGGAAGAATTGGGCAGTGACCCGATGCTGGCGGCTCTGGAAAGAACCAGGGGCAGCCTGCCTTTCCTCCTGCCCTGCCTCCTGCCCACCAGACCTGCGGAGGGGCAAGGCTGTTGCACGAGGTCCATGCTGGGAGGAGGAGTTTGCATCATCCCAGCTTTAGTTCTTCCATCAGCCACCCATCTTCTGCCCTCCGTGCCAGAGTGAGGATAAACCAGAACCTACCACAGAACACACTGAAACAAAGTTAAAAAGGCAGCCCTAAGCAGTCTATACGAAGACCGTGCCTGACAGCCTGGGCAGATTTTACGTACCTGTCCCTATTATTTTTCCCCGTGCTGGCTGCTGGCTTATTTTCCTATGCACAGTTGTTCAGGAAGTGGCACGAGGCTCAAATGATGCAGCGGTTGCCATGGAGAGAAGCTTGAGTTTGCACTTTATTTATTTTATTTATTCCTGAATGGCAGCATGCTGCAGTATGTAAAATCTTCATGGCTTGCTAGCATACAGGATGCCACAAACCTGGGGCTGTGTTCAAATATAACTTGTCTTTGGAAAAGCACAGTAAAAAGCTGAGCCTCATTTGCAGCTGATTTTATTTCTTATTTGGGATTGAATTTCCCTGGAGACTCATGTCTGAATTGTCCACTGAAGCAGAATTAACACCTACCTGAGTTAAATGACTTTTTTTTTTTTAACCTGATACAAAGACACTTGATGACAGTGCTTTAAAATATGCAATTTCAGTAAGATGTTCAAGAGTGAGTTTAACATGGTCTTTTATCCCTTTTTATTTATTTATATAGCAACTAGAATCATGCAGAATCCTTCCTGCTTCCATGAAAAAGGACTTAATTTGCAGAGTAATATTTAGAATTAATTAGCAACTAAAATTTATCTTTCAGCATTACAGTAAATCTTGCCATGCTAAAGTGACACAGAAGAAATGTCACATTCTTTTAGATTCACTATAACTAGTGATGCCAAAGCAGTGTGCAATTGTTAGGTGCAAATCATGTCCTGGAGAAAGAATCTTTTTTTGTCTGCCATTCACTCCCTACCCTCAAGTTTTGAAGGTTTTACAATAGTCATTGCTTGGAACTAAAAATTACAGGAAGATCCAGTCTGTATTTCTGCCACTTTCATTAAACAAAAAGTGTATAAAGATAAAGTAATTTTTTAAAAACTCTATTTATTTTGAGTGAGCTGAGGACACGGACATGGGAGGCAAGACTTGTTCTCTCTGGATATTATAATTTTTACCATATATAGAAAACAAATGTAGTTTTCTATATCTATTCCTTCATGAAAATAAGTTACATTATTTATAGAAATATAGTACACTGGGTGTAATTACAGATCTTAAAATTCTGCTTCTGTCAGACTCAAGGACTGTACCTTATCCAGTGTTCTGTGCATTCCCTGCTGCCTGGGGAAACAGACATGCCAACCAGCCAGAGAGGCTCTGCAGGATGAGCACTAAGTCTTTCTTCTTACTCACCTTCCATTATATACTGCCAGTTGCTTTGACAGGGTTAGCTACCTTTTAATTGGTTTGGTACGTATTATATAGTTAGTCATATGCATGGATGATTAATTAAGCCAGTTCATATCCATTTTTAAATTCAAATCTAAGAAGCAACAATAAATTTTGTTCTTCTCCACAAGATGAAATAGAGGGATAATCAAATGATAAAATAAGGATAAATAGATAAAAATAAGATTCAAACAAGGATGAAAAGATCCATAGTTATAAAGGGATGGAAATTAATAGATTGGCGACTCTGCACTATGAGAGTTATTTAATGGTCCACACACTTGAACTGCATCACAGAACTAATTTCATAGTAATTTCTTTCATTAGCGCAATGTATGTACTTTCAATATGTCAAAGAAGTAATATCAAGCCTTCATTCTCACCTAAGAAGGTCATACGGCCTGTTGTCCTTGCATGGGAGAGCAGGCCAATAATTCAGCACTAGAAAAGTTAACACTGAGCTTTCCAAAAATTTGCATGGGAGTCTTACAGGACCAAAGTAAGTATATATCAGAGAAAAGTCCCTGAAAGAGTTAGTCAACATAATGTCAGTTGTAACAATATTGGAGACTGCAAAGGGAAAGAAATCCACTTAATGCATATAAATGATTTGTCATACTGTCTGTCACTTGGTGTGACCTAGATTTTAGAAATTAGATATGGCATTCAGGCAACCTTAAATACGGACATTGGTAAAATCAGCTACTAAGAGAGGTCTAGAATCCAGCATCTTCGACTTTTCACTGGTAGTTTCTCTGTTAGTCAGAAAATTCCCCTTATGGTAACATGGCAAGGTTTTTGAAATGCTGCTTAACTAGGCTTCTGAATCCTTCCTGAGCTCTACCACCATCTACAAATCATATATCAGGCAGATTTCTGTTTGAATTTGCACAAGGGCTTGATCTTTCAGTGACACTCATGATAATACACACTGACAGCATGGGGTGCAGTGCAAAGACCTTCCATGCCACTGGCCAGAATCCTAACTCTCAGCAGCTGGGAGCTGCATCACATGCTCTTCCCACTCCCACTCTGAATTCCCCAACACATGCCTCCAGTTCCAGAGGCAGGCACAGAGAACGGGACGGTGGCACCCACCAAGTGTGGAGCAGACTTGCGGATGTCCTGCCAGGGACTGGCATTGGAGACCCTGTCCCTACACTTAGTGGTATGCAGGATATTGACGGTAAAAACCACCACCCCATGAAACATCCCTGGCTTCAGCTTTCATTATTTACTTTAACCTTTCAGGAGCAGATCCTAACATTTGATTTCTCTCTGCTATGCCTACAGAGCCCAGCAGTGTGTACGGCCAGCTGCAAAATGCAGTGAACTGGTTGCAATTGCAAACAGGAGACTTCTAAGCTTCTCCTGTACAAGGTGACATAACAGGTGACAGGTCAGCTTGAAAAATCATCAGTACACTTGAAGAGATTTTATCCATGATACCAGAGTGGCATCCTCCCGGACCTTCAGAAATAGACTGTCTTGCTGAAATCTCTGCTGTTACAGACGAGCTACTTGAAAAGGGTTAAATACATCAGCCATTCTATTCAAGAAATGAACAGGAGTGAAAAATGCAGCTCCTTAGAGACCAGCCTATCCTCTGGGCAAAACACTTGTGTCAGTCATTAAGGAAAACAGGGTCTGCTTCTTAGAGCATGACAGAAGGAAAAAAATCCCAAACTCCAGCTAATATATATTTGCCAAACAAACCCAAGTGAGTTCTTTGAAAGGGTGACCAAGGAAATAGATGATAGAAAAGTGATGAAAGCAATCTGTCTGTATCTCATCCAGGCATTTGATAAACTGTCAGATCAAAAACTGGTGGGAAAATTATAAGACAGGGACAAGTACTATGTTGATATCAATTAAAAGCTGTCTGTCATCCCAAAACAGAAAATGCTAAGTTATTAAGTAACTAGTTAAAAGGTGGAGAGGCAGAGATCTTAACACTGCCTGTCCCATCATCTGGGCTCATCCTGAGATTCTTTTACTATATTTTATGTATGATTTCTTAGGATTTATTTCAAGTGAATAAAATAAAATAGATGAAGGGGGAGGAGGACCTGTCCCTCTTATGACTGCTACTGTAATTCAGAAAATATCTAGATTCCACATATGTATTTATTTCTCCATGGCTTTTAATTTAATAGCATTATACTTCCTTACAAAATGAATAGAAAAAGTCAGCAAAAAATAAAAAACAGGTTATTGAAAATTATTTTTATTACTTGAGATCAGGGCCATGCTGTATATGCTGCACAAAACACTCAGAAGGAAAAACAATAAACTCTCTTTCACAGAAATAAATCGAAAATCCACACACTGATCTTACTGAAACACACAGATCCAATGCTAGGTCCCTACTCAAAGGCATGCCAAACTAAAGCCTAGATAGTGGGGAACCTCTGGCATTTCTGGAGAAACAGCTGAAATTCAAAGTGCAACACAGAAGAAAATAACAAAAATTGAGGACAAACTTGGAGTTTGTTCCAGCTTGAAACAGAAAGAAATTAAGTAAAGAAGAATGAGACTGTTGAGCTTCTAACTAAATGAGATGATTCTGCAAAATTTCTTTCACTTCTCTCTTTGCATATGATTCTCCATTTAACTCTGCAATTGAGACTTTTCAGTTTTAAGAGATATTCATAATTCAGGATCAGATCTTGTATGATCTATCCGTTTTTTAATAACATCTTCAATTTACATTCAGACTCCAAGAAAATGGGAAATTGAAAAAGATTAAAGCATTTGTGATAGTCTAAAGCAAAGAACTGCACTGCCTAAAACAAATATTCATTTTTCCCTATCTTATTATTAATAATACATGTATAAAGCATATTAAGAACTACAAAACACAAATATGTCACACTTCTTTCTCTACCGCAGTATTCAAAGTCACTGATAGCTCATGAATAACAACTTCAAAAGCTTGTGAGAATACACTTCCCACTACCTCAGCAAGACAAAGAGCTTTAATCTCAAGATGATAGCTTTACAGATGTATTACTTAAACATAAAAGTTTAATCAATATCCTAAAAGACACATGTACAATGTAATTTTTTAATATACTTCTGTACAACAGAAAAGACAGACATGAAAGTTATATATTTCATGTTCATGATACAGAAAGTTTCAATTTGGGCCTAGTTCTATATACAGAAGCCATTTGACTAAGAAAAATGAGATTTTTTTTTCCCCTCCCTTACTTTTTCACCCATGGAATATGGAATGGTTCTCTACCAGTGTCATGTGGAGCTACTGCAATCTAAACATATTATAATCAGCAACAGAAATGCTATTTCTGTTTAAAAACAAAAGGAACAGCTGCAACAACTCTCCCATTGTAAAACTGGTGGCTTTGGGCAGGTAATGGTACCAGTTCTATTCCTTGGGTGTTTTGCACTACTGTGGTTCAGCAGCTTTTTCTGACTGGCAGCTGGGAGGAAGAATGGAGGCAGCTCCTTCTCATGGCCATAGTGTGCCCTTGTCATCACCTCACGACAGTCCTCACTGTCAGACACTGCTGCATGTACAGGATCCTACATTCCCTCAGCATCAAACAGCACTGTTAAGAAATTACTCTTTTGACTTTCCACTTGGGTGCTTCGCCTTCCTGTACTAAGGGTACTAGGAGTCTCATTGCTAATGGAAAGCTTTACAAAGACAATGAAAAGTAAAAAGTAAGGAAAAAAGCCCAAGCAAATATTAGACCTGATGAAAACTTCCAGGTACTTTTATTTAAATAATGTGCATCTGTTTTACAAAAAGGTGGCTAAATCATTTTAGTACCAGGGCTTTTTAAATATTTTAAATATGTGACTCAAAACTTGCAGAATCATCTCTAGTCCCATATTACTTGAAAAGCTTCAAATTTCTTTGTGAATGCATACAAGAATAAATTTTTTTTACAATGCAGGTAACATCGTCTTTAAAGATTCTTTATGAGAGATCATCACAGAAGACTGAAATTTGCTGTGAGCAAGTTTCCAGTTCCACGGGAAAAGGAAAAGTTATTTCCCAAAACAGTTAAACTAATCACAAAATTGTTTTTGAATATTTTTCACCACACCTCATTGTGTGCATGTATTTATATTTCTTTGGTGTTTTTCAGTATAATATCTCAATACTAATACAACATCTACTCTGCACTAAGAGAGTGGATGTTTCAGAATAAGGCTCTAAATCTACTGTGATACTCTTTATAATGCATATTTTAAATATCCCATGTACTTCCAAAATTCTTTTGAGTATCTTGCTTGAAATCCTGGCCTAAAACTTTACTGCCTCACTCCCATCTGAATTCTCTATGTGATGAGTGGTATCATAAACATTCGTAGTGATCTCTTGTAAATTTAATAAAATGTTATAGTTTAAGGTTTAAACTATAGTTATTCATACTTACAATGCTTCCTTAACACTCTTTGCTGGTATTCTCAGCAGTGTCTCCATAACGCAAGTGCGTTTTTTTAACATCAACTTGGGAGTTCACCAAGTCTCATATAAAACCTAGAAACATTGATGGGACTATTTTCATCCATTTCAGCTTTCAGACCATTCAGGATCAGACCTGTAGGAATATAGCCATATAATAATGCTGCTTCTAGAAAGAATCATTTACCAGCCCATCTGGAACAGAACTCAAATGCAGAATAAGATAATATCTGGATCTGAAATATCCAATTCCAAAGACTCTTTGAACTGAAGTGGAAACAGCTGCATAGCCAGAAACATCTTAATGTCCCAACTAAATACTAATCGTGTACTGGAAGCATACTGTTTTCATCAAGAGTAACACAAATGAAATGCATTAATATTCATGATTATCACATGTATTATTAGTATAATTAATGTCCATTCATAAATTCATGGGCATGGGTTTTGATAGGTGGACCACCCCTTCTTATGGTGAACGCAAAATCAGCTGTACGGCTGGGTTTGCAGTGTTGTTATCACTGATAAAAAAGTTTAGCCAGTGGCTGGATACTACTGACATCTCCACATCGTAAAACTGGGGTCAGCTATTTAACACCTTCATTGCTTTCTGGAGGAGGTGACAGTCCCCTGTCAGCAGCACCAGTTTAGGGGAAAGGTCAGTACAACGCCTACTATTACTGCTATTCACAACAACCTGACAGAGAAACAGGCTGACAATAAAACTGTGGTGTGCAAAGATAAATGTCAAGTCCTGCATCTGGCGTGTGACAGCCTCTTGCCTCAGCTGAGGCTGGTGGTCAACTGATTCCAAGGCAGCTTTGCAGAAAAGGACTTGGAATTCTGGTGGAGACCCATAACAGTTGGAGAGAGTTGAATATGACTTAATGGGGCACCCTTGAAGGCTTTCAAATATTGGACCAGGTTTTCCGTAAAGGCTATGGATACCTCCATCCTTGGAGATGTTCAAACTTGACTCTACAAGGCCCTGAGAAACTCCAGGCTGGCATTGCTTTGAGTTCAACCTGGACCAGATGTTATGCAGAGCTCCCTTACATTTGTATTATTTTGTTATTCTAGATTTTAACAACCTGCTCATAAAAATATGGAATACTATGCATTTACAGTGATTGGAAAAGTATTAGCTCTGTTGAATACTACATCAACCTGTCTCCATCTTTTATGAGTGAATAGAGACGTACTTGAGTATTCTTGTGTAGCATCATATCCTGTTCAATTTTCATTTCATAAAATTAAGACAGCATATTTGTCATTCTTAAAATAAGAAATAATTTTGCAAGTCTGACACTGCAACAATGAAAGTACAGCATACTCATAAGGCAGATATTTTCTAGCTAAAAGGAAAGAATGCAAGTATCTGTTTTATATGATTTAGTGACTACCTTCTGCATAGACATAGCACACCATTCGTAGTGCATGCTCTTTGCTCAGTATGTTTAATAAATAGATTGCTTTCTGTTCATTTGATAACATATATTTACTTGTCTTAAAAATGACTTTTTATACCCTAAGAAAATATAACCTCATAGAATTGGACTTAGCCAGTAAAATGGCATTTTTTGACATTACCATGCAATTAAGGGGCACATCCCTGAGTGCACACAGCTACTTGGAAAATGAAAGTTTACTGTACTCCTTTCCATTGCTAATTGACCTCTTTTCCAGTGTACCTGTCCATGACACTCTGCTTACCATGTTTTTCTTAAAACCGCTTTTTACTATCCCATGGATTTTTATTACTTCCAGACTAAATGTGTTGCTATGCTTTAGGTAACCTGAAGCCTTTGAAGAGAAAATAAAGACTCTACTGTGTTGTTTCTTGGAGGCAGTAGAGTTCTTTGCTATGAAGATGTAATGTGTGCTTGTTTTTGTGTCACATCATATGTACAAATATCAAGCTTGTTCTCTGTTGAATGTTGAAATTTTCTGTCTGCATAGGTTTCTTCCTGTCTGTCACTACGTTCTGGGTATGATCTTTCCTGCACTTCCTGTGGTTTCCCTTTACTTTGCCTCCTTTTGTCTTTCTGACTTACAGCAGAAAACGACAAATTAATGTAAGCTATTATATGACACAAAATATGTGGCTTCATCCTGCCTTTGGCTTTATTCATATTGCTGTAGTTTTACCATAGCTCATTCTAATTGTCCCTCATGCAATAAAATTAGATTTATTTTAAAAGAGAGAGAGTGTCAGTACCTTCTAGGAAGTGATGACCTTTCAAATACCAGTATGTACTGATTAAGTACAATAACACCATCCAGCAACTGAATCTCAGGCATTACCTGTATCCAGGTAAAACCAGTCAAAATGAACACCAACTCTTCTTCTAAGTCACAAGATGGAAAACAGCCCCTCTGAAGCGCTGCAACTGAAGCTCTCTACTATTGAGCTGCAGCTCTTCATACTCTGAACTCTCCTACTTCGGATGACAGTTTTTCTTTAGTAAAAATCTGTATTAAAAAGTCAAATAATGTGAACTTTAATTCAGCTGCAGTGGTACTTTTCCTTGATTCTGAGAAAATACAGTGTCTCTGCTGAGAAACAAAGTATCAACTGAGATTAAATTTCACACAATCTTACTGATAAATATCCTTCAATGGACTTCCTTACTTCAATTAGATTTCAAAGGCACAACAGCAAGAAAGTGATGGTTCTGGACATTTGAAATAGGATATATTTCACTGTACAGATTTTGCAATGGATTTTGATACAACATGTTAGTTTATTGGCAATACAGAGTTCTGAGTTTCTCTCTTTGCAGAGTTCATTTTTGACAGTCATTCAAATGCATCTCATTCACCTGCTGGTAATCCATAAGACAACACTATTATATTGAGAATATAGCTTTTCCCTCTGAGTACATGTCCAAATTCTGAGGCACATAAATACTCCAAAGACAAAAATAACTTTACACATTTGAACATTTAGTTTCTATGGAGACAAATAAAAGTAAAATGTCTAATGTAACTTTATATTCAGCCTGATGCCTTACAGGTTAGAAGCACTTCATTAACCCTTAGAGACAGATATTTTTCCATAAATAAATATATAAAATAATAAAAGAGGACCACCCAAAATCCCAAATCCTGTGCTTCTAATATGCACTTGTGTATTCTAGTTGTGTAAGAACTGCTGCTGGCAGCCAGTTCCTGCTTTCATATTCCCACCCTACATTACAGCCTTTTTGATAGACTCAAGATAGAGTTTGTGTCATTTTCAATAGAAAAATCTTTTCGTTGAAACATGAGAAAACTCAAAAGTCAGGACTTTGAGTCTTCTAGTCTTCAATCCAAGTGTTTAGAGAATAATAGCTACAGAGCTAACTACTACAGATGCCTGATGCTGCTAGGTCATAGTAATGAATGTTGCATGTCTGACCTTTTAAGCCAGGATCAGCAAAAAAAAGGCCAGAAAAGCACAGCATAATGATTAGAGCTGTAGAAGTACTCGTGAGATTTCTTTCAGGCAGTTGGATAGAGAGCTCACTTTTAAAAGTGCATTTTAAATGGCACTCTAGTCAATTTAAAAGATAATATTTGAAGAGGTGTTGTTCACAATTATCATCTGCTTTAATGGTGTTTTCTGAATCACGTGCTTCTTCAAGCCTTATTAGTTAGCTTAATGTCTCAGTCAGCCCTTTCTTCTCACAAACTGCAGGTAAAATACAACATGAGATTATCAGCACCGAGGGTTTCTGTAAAGATTTTTGCCAGGCTTTGATGGTTATGCCTGAGCCAACTTCCACGTGATAACAGTGTAAGTTGTCATTAGCACAGCACTGGGCTTCGGCTCAGTTCCCAGCAGGGCTTTTTTAGCTCTGAACTGTATCACATTAAATATGGCTGCAAGGTTTTTTGGCTGGAAACTTGCTCACAAATGACCGGCTCAGAGCCTGAGCAAAATGACTATATGTCTAAATACAGACATCCAGAAGAACCATGAATTAAAGAGTGGGAGCCAGACTTGGCCACCTTAAGTTGATCTAACTTACTTGATTTTCCTGCTATTAAGCCCATTTATCCACCTGAGGATCTGCCAAATGTTTTGTGTGAAAAAGGACCAGCTAAAATTTATTACGCAAAAAGATATAAAAAGCAAAGAAGAGCAACAT
>VYZQ01009636.1:463-37769 GCA_013400655.1 Mystacornis crossleyi
TATTAAAAGTAGCAAATCTTTCTAGGGTTTATTATGTTTTGATTTTGTTTTTTTTTTCTTTTTGGCTGGTTCTTACCTTTTGGGATTTCTTTAGCATGTTTATGTCTTATGCTTGGGTTTGAATTGATGAATGATGGTAAAATGGAGGCAGAATTTTATGAACAAGCAATAACATCCTCATCAACAAATCAAGTTTTATTCTCGTTGTGGCCATTAAGAACAGAAAGAGGGATTCTGGGAGGTTTCTTCTGACTCATGACATGTCTCCTGTGTTGCTTTTCATATGATTTACCGTGCATTTGGTGGGCTACTGTCTGTTGGGGTTTGAGGTTTTTGCTTGTGGGTTTTTCCCCTCCACAGGATGGTGTGAATTTTGCTGGCCAGTTCCATATTTCGATACTGCTTTTCAGTAAAATTATCTCTGAGGTCCAAAACACATTTCCTTCAAAGCTTTAAATACAGATTTTTCCTTCAATGCTTTAAATATGGGATAAATACTGCATACAGAACTGGAAACAGTGAACTTGTTTCATTTTAATGCTGTATCTATCGATTTGAAGGTTAGGCTATTTAACAGGATGAACTGAATATACTATATCTGTCCTTACTCATTTTGGCGCTGCTTAATTTATAGTTCGTTCTGAGTTTTGGTTGATTTTAAGTAAATTTTTCCCTATCTGCTGTGTTAAAACCTTAAGACTGTCGGTGCCTAGACACAAAAGTTTCAGTTTGTGTGCAGTTGTAAGCCTGCTTGGGGATTCCCTTAATTAAACCAAGTAGATGTGCTTTACCATTCAAAATCTGGAATGATGAAACCCTCATCCTGCCTGGGCTGTGTTCATACAAGCCTGATACAAACACAACTAGAAGGGTTCTGTTTGCTTGCTTATTTGTTTTATAGCATAGGTGTTTTTGAGACTTAAGTGGTTTTTGTTCAGAAGGAATACTAAGAAAAATGTGAAACATCCCAGAATAGAAGGAGCAGCAAGCTTCCTTACTTTGCCAGACATACTGACCCGTGGGGCTTTCAGTCAGCCAGTTGCTTAAATGTCAGTGTTATCTGCAGCATAATTCCAGTGGTAAGAACGTAACTACCTCCTGCAAATTTATTTCAGATGCTTCTTTCCACATTGATTAGTTTTAAATAGGAGAGGGACAAACATTTTTTGGCAAAGGCAGCTGTTTCAATCAGAGTGAGGGAGTAGGTGGCAAGACACTGGAATTTTGTTAATGGAAGAATCTGCACCGGACTTTAGGTATACAGCTTTAGAGTTAGACCAAAGACAGAAATTTTGTTATTTTGTTTTCTGAAATCACTAAGTCATTGAAGGGGAGAGATTTGAAAGATCCTTTTATGTCAGTGTGATTCCTGTGTCTTAAACCATCCTGAGGAAATGAAGAGTTGTTTGTGTAGTTATCTAATAAATTTAATTTCAGATACTCCTTTTTTTTCTCCAGAAAGGCAGATTATTTAATATTGTAAGTGTAATAAAAGTTCATGACTCTCTCTTGCTTTTTTGTGAAATCAAACCACTGAACAGAATTTTCACTGCTGTTTCATTACAGTGAAAATTTATGTATTTTTACATTTTAGTTGTATATTTGTGATTTTTATATGTATTTGTCTGTGTGAGTGTGCTGTCTATCTGGTGATAGAATCACAACTTAAAAATTCTTGAGAGATGTAAGTAAATAATGTGAACTATTACTTCATTTCCCAGTGTTCCATTTACCTGGGTGCTTTTTTTTTTACCCCCTTTTTATAACATGAACCCAGACTCTTGCCACAAGAGAAAGAACTGGAAGAACTCTAGCTATTCAGTCATACATATTTTATATTGTAATATGTGGAGAAGGGTAAAGTCATTTAGCCGATTGTCTTCCACCTAGGGATTACAAATAGGAAAAATCTGATTTAGAAAAATACAGTATTTAAATATATCCACATTTCTCTTAAGCAGTAATAATCGTTTGGTGTGAACATAACTCTGCAATTTCCTGGAAACACAGCCCGGATGTTACCCAGATGCAGCTCCGCTTAACAAAGCGCTTGCTGTTGCCTCGAGGAGTCCAAGATATCCTATTAGGCAAAATTCAAAATTCCCACTGCGGCTGTCAAAAGCAGCGCGCTTGCAGAAAGACCGAATTGTTTCTGCGTTTCACTGGAAGGCTGTGCTAGCAGTGACTTCGGGAGGGGGTTAGAAGGGCTCGGGCCGCCCAGCTACCGTGATTCGGGAGAGGAAGTTCTGTTTGTGTTGGACACCGCGGGTCACGCTCCGGCGCGTTGTGCGGTTACTGCGCCAGCGAGCAAAGTGACGGCACGAATGGTGAGCGAAGGGGGCGGGCGGTCCGCGGGGGGAATTAGCTCAAATGGTAGAGCGCTCGCTTAGCATGCGAGAGGTAGCGGGATCGATGCCCGCATTCTCCATTTGCGGTGCCGCTCTTTTGAATTAAGATGCGTCTTCCTGGAGCAGTTTCGTAAGGATTTAAATGAATGAATTTTGAGACGCGCTTGCATGAGATGAATGATTTAAGTTTTTAACGTTGATCAGAGCTGAGCGTTTTTGATTTTTCAAGTGCAAATTATTTTCTTCTCGTGGCTACAAGAAGACATTGAGTGATGCTGTGAGAGAGACCGAGTATCACTTGAAACTCTCGTTAGAGTGAGCGTGCCCTGCCCATCCTACAGCGGGCGCAAGGTAGCTGGAGAGACAGTAATTCTGTGGTCAGCTGATGGTTTATATAGACCCTACAAACTTTTACATCTTCGCAGAGACAATTTCACTAACTTTTCATATCATTAAAAAGTAATAATAACCGCCCACATTCGGTGCAGCGGTAAGGGACGGAAGTGCCTTTTCCCGTGAATTACAGAGAGAGTAAGAGCATTAATTTGGATGGATTTGTGAAGAAATCGTTTTTCGGAGAGTGCACAAGTGTAATCTCGATAATTAACGTTTCCTCTCCCCTTTTATTTGCCCTATGAGATGGTCTGCATGAGCTGCTGTGGGTTTTGCACCACAAACCCGCGACACTGGGTGGAAGAAAATCTTTTCCCACCGCGGCGCTGCAGTCGATCAAAACTCTGGAGAATGCGGGCATCGATCCCGCTACCTCTCGCATGCTAAGCGAGCGCTCTACCATTTGAGCTAATTCCCCCTGCGGGCCCTTATCTGGGGCGGCTACACTTGTGCTGCATCACTGCACGGCCGCTTCGGCTGTGATTGTCGGGTCACTGTTTAACAGCACTGAGTCACCTCTGTGGAAAGCCCGATGGCTGAAAAGCCAGGCTACACACTTGATAGATGAGGAGCATTCTCTGCTGTGTTCCTTGGATAAGACAACTCGTTTTCCTGAGCAGTGCATCCTCTAGCGTTTATTCAGGAAGGAGAGAGAAGTAATTTTTTTACATCTCTTAGGGCACAAATTTAAAAAGGCTTGTAAATCAAGAAAGTCTACTCTTAAGTCACTCAAGCACAGTGAGGTTTTTCTTCTCCCTTTTTTCAAGTCTTTAGTTCCTTTTCCAACTTTATTTTCTAATTAAACATACATAAATGATAAATACAATGGTTTAAAAGTTCATGTTTATCATAGTTTCTGGAGAGAAAAAAATCATTAATATATTCCTATGTTATATTCTAGAAATTATTTGTATTTCTACCTTTATTTATTGACTTTGATAATTCTGTTCAAATAGTATTGCATCTTGACTATATGGGGTTACTAAGAACATTTCTTAAATAGAAAAATTCACCTGTAGTCGTACTAACTGACTTTGCATTAGCAAGCACATTGCTAAAGCCCTCTTCACAAGTTGTTAAATCAAAGAATGCTTTCTGGATTTCAAGAAGGAAAATGTCGTTTACAGTGAGAATGGATACACTGATATGCTCTGTTTAAATGCAGAGGAGTAAGTCCTGCTAGTAAACTAAAGTGACTGCAGTAATCCAACAATACATGTACTGGTGGTTTTCTCTGAAGGATTTAACTTGCTGGATGACAGCAACCAGTCAAAACAAAATAAATTTCAAAATTGAGCATCAGTAAGTTACAACTTGTCCTCGGCAAGGAAGTACTCCAAATCTGTTACAATCCAGATTCAGGTCAAGATGTGGATCTACAACTACAGTGTTGCTGCAAACATTCTCTTAAAATTCAAATATTCTCCTGCCTAACTTCAGTCTCTGCACAGTAAAACAATAAAAATTTGTCCTTAATGCTTCTTGCATTATATTGTAGATGATTTTATCTACCTCGCTTGGGGAGACTTTAGGGGGAAAGCAAATATGCAAAAGCAGTTTCAGTCCTTCTCACAGGCACATGTATATCTTAGGCTCACTGATGGCCCACTGCATGCCTGTGGCCACGATCTCTCCCATATCGTGCTTCACGTGTTTCAGCTCTGTGAACAGTTTTCTTTATCTACCCTCTGCAGTTTGAGTCATTATGAAAAAGGCAGATTACCTCTCCCTGTTTTTTACCACCCCATCTCACTCTGCTGCCACTGAAAAGGCCTAAAGTTTCACCCACCCAGCTCACAGAAAAAGTTTGTTTAATGCCCAGGCCAGATAAGGGTGAGGAAAGACCTCTGCACTATTGTCAATTATTAAAACGTGTATTTTGTATAATTGACAGCATTGTTTTGTGATCTTGAATTTGTTGTGAGTGTTGCTAAGGTTTCATGTAAGATGGCAAGTAAAATGTTCTGATTTATTAACCTGGTTGGGAAAACTTCTTTACCTATGTCTGAAAAATAGCCCGATTTTCTTAGTTCCATTAAAAAAAAAAAACTAGGGTGTTTCAGTTTTGAAGGCTTTGTGTCTGCATACTTGCATTTAATACAGATCACTTAAACGCATTTTCTTGTCAATACTGATGGAAACTGATGTAAGTTAATTTAATCAGGTTTGAGTTTTGCTTTTTAGATGGTCTCCTGAGGGGACATCAGGGCAAATGCGAGTTTTGTGTTATCCTCAAGCTGCTCCACTGTCTCGTCTGTGATGTGATTTCCCTCAGTGCAGGAGAAGGACAAATCTAGCGTGCGCCGGGTGCCACTGGGAGGCTGCGGGGCACGAGTTTGCCGTGCACGTTAGCGTGAAGTGCCTTGTCGCATTACTCTGCTTTATCCTGTTAGGTTTTTTTGTCCTTTTGGGCAAAACCGTAGATAACTCAGGGTCAGGCGGTAGTTAAGTGTTCTGAACGGCTGCCCTGGGGTTACCCCGCGGTAAACGAGCAGAGTAAAGGCGTGCGGTTTGTACAGGTACCGTTCGTGTTTGTGGCTGTCAAAGTCCACACTTACAGCAGGGGGGTGCTGGGCGCGGGGGGGAATTAGCTCAAATGGTAGAGCGCTCGCTTAGCATGCGAGAGGTAGCGGGATCGATGCCCGCATTCTCCAGTTGGTTTTGCTCCCGGTGGAAAGAAAAATGCTTCACTGCGAATATTTAAAAAATTCCAAATAAAGCCTGGCGCTTATAGCGAGAAAACTAAATGCCACCACGGGCTTTATTTCGTGAACGGCAAGTAACAAACGGGTTGGGGTTTTTTATTATTACATACACACAGCTGGAACCATGTCTGTTCCACTTTGCCTTGTTTCTTGCTGCTTGATTTGGAAATGCTAAATGAAATACTGCAAATTTATGATTTTGGAATCGAATCTGAACACGTTTCCGTTTGCGAGCAGAGAAGCCAGAGGAGGAGAGAAAAATGCATTCTACGTGTGGAACCGCGGTTTTAAATGTTCGCAGGCGATGTGAGGACCGTGATCCCCCTCACTGCCTCCAGGGGGGGGAATTAGCTCAAATGGTAGAGCGCTCGCTTAGCATGCGAGAGGTAGCGGGATCGATGCCCGCATTCTCCAGTGTTTTGCCAGACAGGAATTGCTCCACAGCTACCGAACAAACTGTGTAACTATTTCGATAAAATGTTACCGTTGTTTTAATTGCAGTAAACCGGCTATTTTTCCTTACTCCTTTCCCTCCTCTGTCCTTACTACCTAAATCACACTTATATAACTGTATAGGTCAACCCTCTGCTGTAACAGTCTACTTCCTGGACTGTATAGGTCAAATTTAGCAGGAAGAGAATTGTGCCATATGACATTTTTCCATGCCAAATGAAAACCAATGTGTCATGGTTTAACCCCAGCCAGTCACCAAGTCCCACACAGCTGCTCACTCACTCCCCCTCCAGCAGGGACACAGTTGCAAGTGTAAAAGCTAAGAGAGCTCAGTGATTGAAATAAAGCCAGTTTACTAAGGAAAGCAAAAGCCATGCACACAAAGCAAAGCAAAACAAGGAATTAATTCCCTGCTTCTATGGGCAGGCAGGTGTTCAGCCATCCCCAGGAGCGCAGGGCCTATCCCATGTAATGGTTACTTGGGAAGGCAAACACCATCACTTCAAATGTCCTCCTCTTCCTCCTTCTTCCCCCCGCTTTATATACTGGGCATGATGTCATGTGGTCTGGGATATCCCTTTGGTCACTTGGGGTCCCCTGTCCTGGCTGTCTCCTCCCAGCCTCCCATGCCAACATGGCAGTACAGAAGCAGAGAAAGCCTTGGCTCTGTGTAAGCCCTGCTCAGCAGTAACAAANACAACCACATCTCTATATTATCACCCCTGTGTTCAGCACGAATCCAAAATACATCCCCATACAAGCCACTGTGGAGAAAGTTAACTTTACAGTATCCAAAATCAGAACACAATGGATGAATGATGGTTTAGAGACCTGAATTAGTTTGTCTCGATCATGCAGTGGAAATAGTTTAGGGAACGCTTGTTCTTCCCCAGCTGTCCGTTGTGATCCCTGCCCAGATACATCGGATCTTCTTTCACTAATGATCTTTATGAAGCTGTAGTATGAGCCGCATTGGTCAATTTAAGTTTACAGGTAAAAGCTGTCACCTCTTTCCTCCCAAGTCTGTGTCCTAGAAAGCACCCTACAGCTTTTATCCATGTCTTTTAGCTATGGCCTGCACGCAGGTTATAATGGAGCTCCTCGGACTTCTCTCCTACTTCCATTTTGCAGAGCTGCCTTTAAGAGGCTAATGCCTGCCACACTTGTGTTAGATCTTCAGAGATAACCTTGAGCATCTAACTGATTCACTGACTTCCCCCAACACATTACTAATTTCTTCTGGCCTTTTCCCGACGTTCAGTGTTTCATTATGGTGCACTTTCCCCTGACCCTTCCAGGAGCTCCACAGCAAGTGCAGCTTTTTAGATCTTGGTGACCAGTGATGCTAAATTTGTTGCATCTTGGATGTTAACTGAGCACCTCACAACGTGCAAAAGGGCCTTCTTATTTCCCTCACATTTTCTGTCTTTTCATGCATGAGGAAGAAAATGTGCATGGAACTAGCATTATTATTCCATTTCTTGGTGAGTCTCTGGAGGCCAAAAACTTGACCTTCCATTTGAACTCTCAGGCATAGCTAAAAAACTGTAGCATACCCAAATGCCAGACTTAGTGACTACTTTCAGTATGATCGGTAGACAGAAGATGCCTACAGTGGTCATACTAAATGCCATTTTTCTGAGAAGTCTGGGGCATCCTTACAGCTGCTGTGTAGGCACTTCTTGGCAGCAAGGTTTTTCTCAGTGCACACTTTGTTGCCACTGGGTTCTTCTCTCCATAACATCCTGTGGTAAACCTGTCTTATAAAAAACTGTTTCTGATCATTATCTTTGATATGTGATTTTTTTTCTCATCAACTGGAAGAAGTGTGAACAACGATAACTTAGACATAACTTTGGAATGTCTAATGACTCATCGTTCTTTTAAGGATAAACACTGAGTATAAGCCAAGATCAAGTAAGTGAATAGATTGATTATTTTTTCCTTCTTCATGAAGTGAAGGCAGGCTACAGTTTGGAATATTTCTCAGTAACATCCAATTTCAAGTTTGGCTGGAACAGTTATGCAAGGATTCTAAGCTGCTCATTGCACTTAAATAAAATAGACCACATAAAACAGTCATGCTGCTTTGTACAGCTGAGGAAGGTCAACATAACATCGTATTTTTCTGTTAAAAAAGCACCAATACCAGGGACTTGGGAATATTATTGTAAACAAGCTACAAGACCTTGTTCTTTCAGGACTGATTGTATGTCATTACCCCAAAGCTAGGTATCTTAATTTATCCAGTCGTACTTCAAACTGAAGTAAAGAAATGTGGTTTCAAGTAGAATCTATCTACCTTTTTTACATTGAGGATACTTCCACAGTACACTCTGGTCAAACAAAACAAACAAAAAGTAAAGCTCCTTTCATGCTCTCACGAAGAACTTCCAAAAAATTGCAGAATTCTAGACTGAAGAGTTCTCAGCACAGGAGATACTGATTTGTACTTGAAGTGAACACGAAAGAGTCCGTTTAAGTCAAATAATTTTATTTCAGCTTACAGCAATACTAACAGTAAAAACTGCAGTTACTAAAAAGTCACTGAGGATGAATTTTTACAATTCAGTTGGAAATACAGGCAATATTGTTAGCACACTCTAGAAAGCCTCATAAAACACAGAGCCCTTGACATATTAGTAATTACATCTAGCTAAAATGTAAATAGCATTATTGACATGAGGATTTTTCAGGTATTTCAAAATATCTTGTAATGACAGAAGTGCCACTTAATCATGACTACCCTTGTCATAGCAAATGATAGCCCAAGCTGTGAAAATCTTGCGGAGTGGCAATATAGTAAGGCAAAGTGAAGCCATGACAGTTGGCTGGCAGGGAAAAGCTATGCCTGTCATAGCAATTCATAGTCCCAAATCTCAAAAATCTTGCAGACTGACACTATCTTGAGGAAGGTGAAGTACAGATTGTGACAGCAGGCTCTCAAGCACAGGGTAACTCACAGCAGCCTCACAGTCTTTCCAGTCACAGTCAAGAAGTCCTCATCAGCCAAGGCACGAAGCGCTTCTTCAAACATTTCCTTTGTGACAGCCTTATAGAAAAGGAGCAAATCAAATAAAGATGGGGAAAATACTTCAGACATAGTAAAAATGCTACACTTTCTACCGATTTTCTAGTATTTTTATTTGAAGTTTTCATTTGTTCTATTTGAAATTTGAAGCCTGGCCTGGAACCTTGAAGCTGAGTTTGCTAATTCCAGAAGCCATAATAAACTAAGATACAGCAGATTCAACTCATTTGTTTATAACACAGTCGGCTGTCCAGTCATGCCAACAGAAATCGTTCATGTTTCCATTTCCTTACATAACGTGATCTGAGGACAAGAATGTTCATTTGGAAAAAAATGCTTTTAAAAATTAATGGAAATGTAAAAACAAAGCAGGAAACTTACTGTATCAGACTGTGCTCGGAGATCATCCAAAAGCTGTTGGTACTTCAAAGATGGTGCTTTACCCTTTGACTGGATGAGCTTCCGTAAGGCTTGGGCCAATTCCTCTTTCCGCTTACGAGCCGTTGCACTCATGCCTTATAAAAGCAAAGAAAATACCTTTTAGCAGTCAGCTAAGGAGGACAGGTTAAGTTACATTTTAAAAATCACAAAATCCCAACAGCAGCCCTGCTTTAGCACTACGGAAGCACAAACCTGTCGTGAGAATGGATATGTCCACAATTCCGGTCTTCGGATCAGTAGCAGATTGTTTCAGTGCTTCCCGATGGAGGCGTTTCGCTTCCTCCACATCAATTGTTTCAACCTTCTCGGAGAAGCGCACCTTGGCGTGCGCCTCCGCCAGCCGGATCAGAGATTCCAGCTGCCGGGGATATGCAGAAACCATTCCCCTGCCACTGCCAATCTTCCTCATGTCCACGTACGCCTGAAAGGGAGGCAGTCATTGCATATTTCACTGCATATTAAATCTTTTTCAGTCCCCTGCATCCCCCACACCTCTTAGTTCAAAATACGAGCAATTCTGGCAAGGCATCCCAAATACTCTTATTTCTGCTCACACACCTTGGTAGTTCTTCTGCAGTGATGAATAACCACATCACATAACTTCTTTCCATTACGAAGCAATTAAACCATGCTAATGAATCACATTTTGAATCACTTTAAAATTTTGCATAGTCTTATACAGCAGTACTTGTGTCTATGATGACACATTTATTTTGCTCCAATACAATTTATTGTGTTTTATGAGATGGAACCAAACCAACATATCAGAAAGCTAAACAGAATGCAGAATGACTTCTCATTTGATCCCTCTTTCCTTTAGAGACCTTCTTTTTTTTTCAAGGATCTGATAGAAAGTTATGTAGATACAGAGGGTGCACACAAGGGAGTTTCACCACTTCTGACAACTCAGGAAAGACTCTGAACAGTCTTAGCAGCAATTCCTTTACCTCAATTAGGGCTTGGCTTGCTTCTTCACCTAATCTGGGATTTACATAACTACGAGCATATGCAATGTAATCCCTCAATACTGCCATATCCATGTATTCCTCCTCCATCTTCTCTTCACTTTGGTAGTACAGTGAAACCAAATGGCGAGCAAGGCGTCTGTCGTAAGCTTCATCACGCGGATCCAGCATCAAAAAGATCAAGTCAAATCTAATGGGATATGTATGACCCAGTATTAGTGTGTACACTTTCTTGTCATTTCGGTACTTGGTTTAGGGGGGTTGGATTTAACAAGTACAGGTAGGAGTTACCAGACTGTTAATTCCTACTCTGAGTAGAAATTGCTTTCTTACACCGGAAAGAAATTTTTTCTGGAATTCGCAAGGTACAGAACAGCACAATGGATTTGCTTATACCCTATGGACTTGAAATTTTGAGAGCGAGGTACATACTGCAAAATTTAGATTCCATGTTCAAGGCTGACATCTTTTGTTTCCTTAAAAAATCCAGCCCCCCTCCCCAAAAAAGCTGCACCTGCCACAAACAAAAAATCCCACACACATAACAAATGCACAGAACAAACTTGCTGCTAAAAATATTGCCATGAAAGGCAACAGCAAAAAAATGTAACTAAATAAATGATAAATAATTCAAAAAGCACTTGCAGTTTAATCCTGCAGAAAATGGCTTATAATTTTACAAAGAATATATTCAACTAGTCTCAACTATAAGCAGACATGGAAAATGCATTTTTAACCAGCCAATAATTTCTTTTTGTAAGTTTAAATCCAATAAATGGTGGAACTGAGATCCACTAGTTTCATCCAGTACACCTGCACTAAGGTACCATTTGTCATTAAGTGGCTAAATTAAGGAGCTCTTAATTGAAATTTAAGCCTTAAGTGTTCTCAGGATATCCAGTATACCATCAGTGTACTTCAAATTTCCAGCTTGTGTAGGAATTCTTAACAAGATGCACCTTCAGCAGGTAGTTTAATTTTCTGTCAGCAAGCACTAAATGTGGCTCTAACTGGTATTGCCCAAATGACTGACTAGCACTGCTACCTCCTCAGCTGAATTTTACAGAGCAACACGAAGCAGGCACAGATCTTAGGATTCTACCACCTCTGCTGCAAGTTCCCTGATCATCAGTTGTTTCACTCTAAAAGCTTTATGGAGCTAAGAAAAGCATCCTGAATTTTTGTTAAAGTTATCAGTACCCTAAGTTTCGGAACAGCTCTTTTCTAGGAGATGATTATGAAACAACATAAAATTAAATAAAAGAGATCCTACAGATCTTATCACATCTGCTGTTCAAGATCAACATATAAATATTGCAAGGCACTTCTCTGCTCACATAGAAATTGTAAGAACAGCATTTGAAGTATGTGCTGTATAAGTTTTCCACTAGGCTGCGAACAACACAGTTGTTCTATTCTACTATAGGTAATGGTTTTCAGAAGAGGAAGTGTAACATCTCCCAAAAATGACACATGCAGTGGCAGTTCAGTACCTTGAGAGCAGCGTATGAGGAAGCTGGATGTTTTCGATAGTAGTCTTTTTTGGATTCCACTGTGATTCTATAGGATTAGCTGCTGCTAGGATAGATGTACGAGCGTTCAGTTGGCAAATAATTCCAGCCTGTCAAAAGGAAAGAACATTTCTGAAACCAGCTGAAGCTATGTGCCACTAAAACCTGCCTCCGATTTCCTGAGATCACCAATGTGCTTAGATGGGTTCTGTAGTCAAAAACTGCATTGCGAAAGCCTCTGAGCAAAGCAAGAGCAAAAGCCTCCAGGAATACTTCCGTTTCATTTACCTTTGCAATGGAGAGTGTCTGCTGTTCCATTACTTCATGTAGAACCGACCGTGTGCTTTCGTTCATTTTGTCAAACTCATCGATGCAGCAAATGCCATTGTCACTAAGTACTAGAGCGCCTGTCTGAAGAACCAGCTGCCGTGTTTCTGGATCCTTCATCACGTATGCAGTAAGACCAACTGCACTTGAGCCTTTGCCAGAAGTATACTGGCCTCGAGGAACCAGGTTATACACATACTGGAGCAGCTGGGATTTGCTAGTACCAGGGTCACCACAGAGAAGAATGTTGATCTCTGCACGAAAATTCCCTCTTCCTGTATGAGTAAAATCCTTTCTTGATCCCCCAAAAAGCTGAAGTAGAATACCCTATGAAAATGAAAACATCACTTCTTGTATAGCTGTAACAGGGCAAATCCAGCTGTTCAACTGAAACATCTGAAAAATGAACACTGCTAAAATTAACACAAGTCAATGCATCTGGGTTTCAAGCATTAAAACATACAACATTTTGTATGTTGTTGAGAGCAGATTTTGGTTGGAACCTGAAGAATCTCCTTTGATGAAGGGTCCTCAGTTTTCCTCAACCTCACCCCCTAGGGCTGATGTGCCTTATTAGCGTGTACAGAAGGTAAAAACAAATGGGGTAGTCACTACTGTGTTCCCATTTCATAAGTAAAGCATTGTATGGTTTTGAATTATACTTTCAGAAACCTGTGAACTATAGTAATGTATAAATCTATTAAAAAAACTTCAAAGGAATATACTTGGAAGATGAGTGATGTCTAACAGTATCTTGAGACCTGCTACTGATTGCAGTTTTCACAATGTTCTAGTACTTCAGTTGAAACTTTACTGGAACAGTCCCTTCTCGGATACATTAAAGTAAATGTTTTGATACTCCATAACTCAGAGTCAACCAAATGTCCTTTTAAAGCTACTCTTCTCTAGTGGATGCCTCTTTTCAGCAAGTGCTTCCTATGTTACAACTACTTCTTTTCCTTTGATAATCTGCAATCTGAACTTCTAAGAAGTGTCCAAGATGCATCCTGCAATTAAGTTTTCCCGGTTCTGCTGCCTTCCTACCTTTTCAGTTATCTTCCCTCTAATTAACACTCTTTAATAGCTTGGTAAGAATTATGCTACACTTACAACCAGCTCCACCCTGACAAGACCATGACATTTTAAGACTGTTCAAGATAAAGCTTTTTGAATTTTTAAACTTCAAGATACTTTAACAACAAACATTACAAATATATACATGTCTTACAAGAGAAATACAGAACTTTTCACCTTTTTGATGTCTTCATGCTCATAGATACTTGGAGCCAACGCTAAAGCAAGTCGCTCATATATGTCTGCTTTTTTAGAAAGCTCTTTGAGCATTTCCACACGCTCCTCTGTAAACCTCTTTTGCTCCGTTTCCTCATCAACACCGTGCAGGCGTTTGGAGTCTGTCTTGCGATAGTGTATGACATCAATGTGGGTCTTATACACGGATTTTACGCTGCTGACCCGGGGATTAACTCGAATGGGGACTGCCCTGTAGATACCTAAATACAAATTTCAATCACAGCATTAGATATGGAGTAACGTGGTCATTCCAAACACTAAAAATTAGACAAGTTCCCTGGAAGAGCAGAGCTTTTCTAAACAGCCTAAATGCTTTGTCATCTAATTTCTAACTGTAAGTCATGTAGAAGCCATATTTAACTTACCTAGATCCTGTTTTTGCAGATACACATGTGTTTTACATTCCTACCACAAGTGTTCTCAACAATGAAGGCATTTTGGAAAAAAAATGTAAGGCTTGGTGCTTTTGAAATTCCTGCTCCAGTCAGCCTTTCCCCCTCTTTTTAAGGGCCAAGTTTAATAACAGCTGTCTAATGCATTTCAAACAGCGTGGGTTTTTTACAGCAGTTGTTTTAAAGCAAAGTGGTTTATAAAATGTTGCTACAATATCCCAAGACTTACTCTACATTATCACCCTGCTGACTGCAGACACTACTGAAGATACGGCCTCTTCTTCAGCTACAGCTTCAGAATGAAGGAATCAAGGTCAGACAGCCTGGAAATTGTCTAGTCAACCCATGGGCTCAAACTGGAGTCAGCTGGAGTCCAACTGTTTGCTAAAGGCTGTGTCCAATAAGGTTTTGAGTATCTCGAAGGACAAAGACTCCACACAGCCTCGCCAGGCAACTTGTGACGGGGCTCGACCACATGAACAGTAAAAAAGTTCTTATTTTTAAGTGGAATTGCCTGTATTTCAGCTTGTGCCCTCTGTGTGCCACTGGGCTTCACTAAGAAGAGTCTGGCTTTGTCTTCTTGACACTACCACCCCTCCACCCACAACAAATCAGGTGTTTCTAAACATGATGCTAAGATTCCCCCAAGCCTTCTCTTCTGCAGGCTGAGCAGTCCCAGCTTTCTCAGCCGTTCCATGTACGACCAAGGGTTCTGTTATCATAGCCCTTTGCTGAATTCACTCCAGTATGTTCATGTCTCTCTTGCCCTGGGATACCCCACAGCTGGACCCAGTACTCCCTCAACCTGCTAGCAACACTCCTAGGCAACAACCCAGGAGAATGCTGGCACCACAGGCACGGTCTATCAAGCACTGCTTTCTTCCAGTTCTGTTTTTGTCTGCAAGTTTGCTGAGGGTGTACAACACTGTCCCAGTCGGAAAAGGTTTCCAGGATTATTGGCTCTATCACCCTTCCCAGGGGTCAAGATGAAGCTGACTGGCCTGGAGTTCCCCAGGTCTCCTCCTCACTCTAGGGAGTGACACTGGCTTTTTTTCTAGTATTTTACCCAGTCACCATGACTTTTCAAAGATAACTAAGTGGCCTTGCAAAGAAAGTGTCCAGCTCCCTCAGCACTTGCAAGTGCATCCCGTCAGGTCCCTTTAGCCACAGTTAAGATCAATGAAAAAGAATGGAAATACTCAACCCAAATTTTACCTGTGACATTAACTCTGTCACCTGGCTGAACTTTATCAACAAGGTCATTGTGAGCAAAGAGCGCAACTGTATGCGGGGTCTGTCCAGCTGGCATATCTTCAGGAGACTCCTGCAGTTTGATCTAGCAAAAACACCAATTAAGTTTCAGTTGCATTAAAAGCAAAGCTATTCCACAGAACATACAACAGGATTTTGTATTAACACAGTCTTCAACATCGTTTTGAATCAGGAACATTGCTCAGAACAAAATACCCCCACCCCAAACAGCAAAACTGATTACTGATTAAAAGAGATCATGAAAATGAGAATTCTGCTGATCCCTACTGGCATAGCTAAAATGCTGCTACAAATGAGGCTTGCCTAGTCTAGACAGAAGTGGACATACTGCATATAAAGGGGCTTCCATACAGAAACCTTAAGAGGCTTACACACTTCATTTCATCCTCCTAATGCATTTCTTCTTCAATCTAGACTTACTGTTGCACTAAGTTGTTTCACCCACTTCCATGTTCCAAAACACTTTTTTCTTTTCAAAGCATTCAATCTCAAGATACATAATCAATGCTATTGATGAATTCAGGAGGGTGGGGAAGCAAAAACTAGCAGCTGTTTCATTTTAGCCACTATGATCCGCTACCTAAGCCAACATACCATCTGTTTGTCAGAGAACATGGATCTGTTGTGAATCAGTGCCATGCTGTGCGTTGTGTTACAGTTCTTGCACACTGATGGTTCTGCAATCCTGCCACGGTCGATTTCCACTCTGGTGGTGAAAGCGCAAACCTGGCATCTAAAGAATGCTTCCTGCATCTCAGGAATTAGCTGGGAGCTTCTGATAACCATGCCACTGATGGTGATGAGTTGATCAATGTCTACAAAAACAAAGAGACTCAGCTCATGACTTCATAATCTTAGAATTTAAATAACCTTTAAAATTTCACATTACAATAGTTTTTAGGCAGGGAGAAGTCATTCAGTTAGGTTACTACTCTTTTGTTTGATCAAAAAGAATCATAAATGCATAATAGAAATATTCTAATTTACGGGAGAATGTGTACAAAAGAAAGAATCCTTTGCACTTGCAGAACCAAGAACACAAGTAGTTGATGATAGGAGAAATTTCCTTTATGGATAGATTATTCTTCATTTGGGCTCTGCTCCATTTGCTTCTGAAACAGACATACAAATGGAAGACATTGGTCTGGATGGACCACACGTACGGTTTTATATAGTCTTAGTTTAATTTTACGTTAGTATTCACCAAGTTTATGACAATCTTTAAGATTCTTTTCTAACATGGTAAGCAAAAAAGTTTACCTTCAGGGTTTAGATTTCTCATATTCCTGGTCTTCAATGCATTATATGGCCTTACTTGAATTTGATGCTCTAGTATTGAATCAGGGTAATGATCAAAAAAGATCTCATTGGCAGCCATGTCAAATGTTGGGATAACTTCCTGTACGAAATTGTTAGAAACAGCTTACAAGTTGAATTGTAGAATGAGGTAATTTTGCATAAAGCCTTTTATGTGCTGCTGATCAGCCAGGAATGACTAAAAGTTACACCGCCTGAGCATTTTCCTATATAACACAAAACCTGCTGTTCAGATCAGATTTACTCATTTGTTTGAGTATTGCAAAGGGTGGGAGGGAAGTACAAGACCCTGGGCATTGCAGCTCACCAGCTAACTTTGTGTGCACGAGATACTCACTGTGTCTACGATCATCTACTATGAAACAAGACATTTTATATTCAGTAAAATAAAGCAGCCACTAAGATTGCACTGAACACACACAGTATGCACTGCCTTTAAACAAGCATTTTAAAACCCAGAAATATGAAAGAGCCTCCTGAAAGCCAGAAAACAAGTGCACTACTTCACCTGAGGATAGCAGATCAGTTGCCTGTAGAGAGTTTCATCAAATGATCTTAGATGGTCACAATTTACATTTAGAAATGGTTCCCCAACCATATTAATCTGCAAGGGAGTTAGGAAATCTTTAGCTCAGTGGCATGCAAGACTGAAAAAAGAAAAGTTGAGTTCACTGCATTACAAGTACCTCTTGAAGTCGCTGCATATAGCGTGGCTCATTAAGATCCAGGCCAATATCTTCATCCTCTTTATCCAGTGGGTCAATAAAGCGCTGCAGAAATCTCTGCGCGTTAGCAGTGAAAGAGAGACAGACAAGAAAGATGAGCAGAATTTAGCAGTACAAACACCTACTTTGTATCAGATTCAACTAATACTTGTTTAAATCAAACTCGATTTTCATTTTAAAAAAGGAAGGAAAAAAACCTACCTGGAATTTTTCTTTGCATGAGGCCACATTAACATCTGTTCCCCAAATAACAAGCTTTTGTCCAAGAGATTGCTCAGTTGCTACTATATCCTCAGCCAGCTGCACAGAAACAAATTAAGCGACTATAAATATATCTTGTTTAAAACGAAGTTGTCAGATACAAGAGGTGAGACATCCACCTACCCCATCCGAGTGTAAATCCACTTGTCTGGCTTTACGGACAGACCCGAGATCCGGCCTCTGCCTGACTGGAGTTCCTCGTACACCACTTCGTGGGGTACCCTCTACCCTGGAGCTGGGTGTGCCGTAGGTCAGAGGTGAACTGATGTCAAAATCAAGAGGAATAGCTACAAAAGGAAGTGGTTTGTAATGATTATCGACACATTTTACATCTAGAGCAGACTGAAATTCAGCCTCTGCATTTGTCTTGTCGTTCTTTTAACTCTGCTGTCGTGAGTAGTATCAGTCAGGTCCAGTGTTTTGTCAAAACACACAATAAAGATGTTGCCAGCCTACCTAGTACTTTTCTTTGTATTAACAGCTTTTCTCAAAGATCCCAAGTTCTAATAAAGCTTCTCTAGAAAACTTTACAGCAGTATTGCATGTTAAAACTACATTGGAGTTCAAGCAAAAAAACATGCAGAATTTTAGATGAAACACTTTTTTTAGTATTTTGGGGACTATAAAGCAAGTGACACAATTAACAGCTACTGGAATTAAAAACAATCCTATATATAAAAGCAAGAAAAGCTTTCTATAGTAAACTACCTAATTCTTTCTGCATTAGTAGTTTCATTATTTTACTCTTTCTATAAGTAAATTTTAAAATATAAGGTATAATCTCCGATACCCATTCCCACGCTAACTGGAAGCTACGACAGAGATCTGCACTCCAGACACTGACTGCACTCCTGTAGCATTCACTGCACTAAATTCAAATGAAAAACATAAGACAGCACTCATTTTTAACTCGAGTGATTTTCAGCCGGAGCCGTCCCCGATGCTGGCTCGCCACACGGCGGTGCAGGCGGCGCCCCGAGCTGTCCCCGCGGGGCCCGCACAGCCACGGAGCCGGCCCAGCCCCAGCGTACCGGAGTGACGGAACTGCGGCGGGCTGGAGAACAGCGCATCGGCGGCGCCGGGGCTCTGCACCTCGGCGGGCGGGGACGTGGGCATGGGCTGCAGGTCCCCGGTGGAGGTGGAGTCGTCTGTCCGACGCTTTTGGGAAGGAGGAGAGCGAGCATCTTGTGCTGCAAGACACAAGCGGACCCGGCGGCCGGCGTTACAATAGCCAGGCCGCCGCACCAGGCTGACCGAGGAGGGGGCTGGGAGAACACCCCCGGGGCGGGCGGGCTCTTCCCGCCGCAGCACTTACGAGTCGATGGGTTGCTGCCCCGGCCGCGCTTGCCCCGGCGGCGGCTGGGAGTCGAGGCTGGCGACGACATGGCGCTGCTGCGGCTCCCGCGGCGGTCCTACCTGGGGGTAGGGGGTCGGCGAGAATGAGCGCGGCGGGCGCTCCGCCACCGCGCGAGCCCCGACCGGCGGGTTTGCCTCCCTCTCCTGCCCTCGCCAGCCGCGACCCCCGCCCGGTGCCCCCACCCACCTGTGCAGTCTCACAGACCCCGCCACACTCCGCGCCAAAGCCAGCGGCGTGCGCGCGCTCTCCCGGGCTTTCTGGCCAATGGCGAGGCGCGAGCGTACCGGGAGCACCCAACGAAGGCAGAAAGGGGGGGATGCGGAACCGAGAAGAAAAGGAGGAAGGAGACGAATCCTCTGGACTCCCGAAGGGAGCATCGCGCCCCGCTCGACCTGCCACAATAGAGAAAGAATTATAATGCAGGTTACTACTTGTGGTACGAGAGGCTGCCCTCAATAATGGCATATCGCCTCCCCCCCCCGCAACCTAGAGTGGAGCCGCCCGCACCTTAGCGAATTTCGCGGCAAAACTAGGGCTGCAGGGAGGCGTGGGGAGGTCGGAGCAGCCCATTCCCTGAGGGAGGGGGGAGGGGGCGGGAGGAACACTACTACTGTATCCAGCATTACTGTCCCCTTCTGGGCTCCTCGGTACAACTGGAGCTCCTGGAGCGGGTCCAGCGGAGGGCAGTAAAGATGATTAAGGAACAGGAGCATCTCTGTGATGAGGAAAGGCTGAGGGAGCTGTGCCTGTACAGTCTCGAGAAGAGACGACTGAGAGGGGACCTCATCAATGTCTATGAGTATCTGTAGTGAAGGCACCAAGCGGATGGAGCCAGGCTCTTGTCGATGGTTCCAAGCAATAGGACAACAGGCAACAGGCAGAAACTGATGCACAGGAAGTTCCATCTGAATGTGAGGAAGAACTTTTTAACGTGCAGGTGACCGAGCACTGGAACAGTTTGCCCAGAGAGGGTGTAGCATCTCCCTTAGTGGAGATACTGAAGCACTATCTGGATGCAATCCGGTGCCGTGTGCCTGCTTGAGCAGGGAGGTTGGACCAGGTGGCCCACTCCGGTCCCTTTCAACCTGACCCATTCTCTGTGTGCATGTCCTGAACCCGTCCTGCGACGAGAGACATAAAAACGCCCGAAATGCACTTCCCTGCCGCCGGCCCTTATTCCGCTGGCAATGGTCCGGCGGAGCGCTTCTCCTGCCGAGCTCCGCAGTGCGCGTCCCCCGCGGCTGGCGTTGGATGCGGCGGGAGGCGGGCCCTTCCCGCCCGCTTCCTTGCCCCCGTTGCCGGCGGGGCCGGGGCAGGATGGCCGGAGTGCAGCAGTGCCTGCTCCAGCTGCACCGCTGCCTGCAGCCCGGCGATGCCGCCGGCAGCGCCCTGCACGGATACAGCCTGCTCCGCAGCCTGGCCGAGACCTGCGTGGCCAGCATGGCCAGCGGCGAGCAGGGTGCGCCCGCGGGCCCGGTGGCGGCGGGGGGGATGTGAGCGGGGCTCGGGGAGGGCTCGGCGGCGGCGGGACGCACACGCCGGAGCAGGGCGGCTCCCGCCGTGCGGCACTGCACGCTCTGTGCCACTGGTGTGGCATAAAGGTAGATTCCGAGGGAGCGGGGTCTCTTGCCCCAGATGACCATTCACCGGGGTAAAAGCACTTCAGTGCGGGCCCCTCTGTGCTGAGCTGCCCCGAGGTTGGCTTTCCCTCAAGGTTGGCCCTGAGCAGGGGCAGGCTCCGGTGCGAGGGCACGGGCACAGGCCCGGGCCCCGAGGCCGTGGGGAGGTCAGTAGCACCCACACTGTGTTGTGGTTTTTCTGGTGACAGGCGTCAGTCGTGCCCAAGGCGTCAGGGCACCCTCCTGCACCAGGGGATGGGCTGGGGGGTGTGCGTGAAACCCCCTCATGGTTCCCTTGCCTCCCTGCAGCGCTGCACCTGTCCCTGGTGTTTTCCCAGGAGCATGGCTTACTCGTCTTTATCCACAGATCCCTCACCATCGAGGAGGTAAGTTGGCAAACTTTGAAGTAGTGTTCAGGTAGTGCTATATGAACAACATGTTACACGCTTCAAGTTTTTTTTTTTTTTTTAACTTTTCAGTTTCGAGATTGCAGGGAAGAAGCGTTGAAGTTTCTTTGTGTCTTTATGGAAAAAGTCGGTGACAAAATTCATCCTTACGCCTGTAATATTAAGGTAAATGAAAATTAGTTCCTTAAAATGTATTCGCCAGATAGCTGAAACAAGTCTGGTGGGTGTCATGTCATAACATTCATAGCTGTACCTCACCCCTCCCGGTCAGCCTTGCTCATCTCTAGTGTTCTTGTTAGAGCTGAAATAATTTGTTTGACATAAAGTGTTACTCATACCACAGAGCAGTGTGGAATTGTTTGTTCAGCTGTAGACTTAATTTTATTAACTTTTCTTTATAGAACATAGTAGGTATTGGTTCTGAAAATTAGTTATTTTCATTGGAAATATTAGTTGTAACTTATAATTTGTACAAACTGAAGTGATAATTTTAAATGTAAACTTTTAAATATTTCGATAGGTGGTGGTTAATTTTAAGTACCAGTTTTTAAAAAATTTCTCCTGAGAAGTTGTGACTTTTGCAATATATATATAAATTGGTGGTAACTACAATTCCTGAGGTTACTGGAGTCTGGATTGCTGAATAGCTCTATGCTGCCTTGCATAGAAACACTTGACTGCACCATGGAATTTTTGATCTCAAATTAGTAGCTACTGATTGTAAGGAATGATAGTACTGAGGTAGAAAGTTGGCTCTGTGTGTCTTTTACTGCAGAAACTGCAATTTCTTTGCTTGAGAAAAAAGTTTGTTCCTATGTCAGACAGTGCTGCAGTATTGTCAGTGAAGCCACTTCCAGGACTAGGTATTGTTTTAATCTTTTTAAAAAGGAGGTAGAGGAATGTTTCTTTGAATTTGTGTCTTTGCTTACGAGTACTGTAATCTCCATTTTCTTTCCTTTGTAGCAAACTTGTCTTAGTGTCTATACAAAAGAGAGAGCAGCAAAATGTAAAATTTCAGCACTGGAACTTCTGATTAAGGTAAAATGCATTTTTTTGATCTCTCTTGTTTCTAGAAAAAAGTAGAAAATCTATTGTATTACTGCAGTTATACTATATTATGCAGAAAATCTGTATCACAGAGTTGCAGAATATGATGAGTTGGAAGGGATCCACAAGGATCATTGAGTCCAACTTCTGGCCCTGCACAGGAACACCCCAAGCGTCACACCATGTGCCTGAGAGAATTGTCCAAACACTTCTTGAACTCTGTCAGGCTTGGTGCTGTGACCACTTCCCTGGGGAGCCTGTTCCAGTGCCCAACCACCCTCTGGGTGAAGAAACTTTTTCTAATATCCAACCTAGACCTCCCATAACACAGCTTCAGTCCCTCAGGTCCTGTCACTGGGCACAGCAGAGAAGAGATCAGTGCCTGCGCCTCCTCTTCGCCTCACGAGGAAGTTGTTGTAGTCTGCAGTAGCAAGAGAACAGCGATGGTGTAATATTTAGATGTTAGACAAAAACATGTCTGAACAACAGATTGTCTTCAGTATTCTCCAGTAGGCTGCTTAGATCTGGGCATGTCATTCCTTCATCTGTTAGGGCAGGATGCCATTGTTTTGGGAGCAGTTGCAGATCTCTCAGTTTATTATGGTTATTTAAGGGGAAATTTTGCTGTTCAATTGTATTCTTGCTTTAAAATACTGTGTATTATATATACTATTATAATGTAAGATAAAGTATTTGAGAAGTGTGGAGGAGGTGGACTTTTTTCCAGAAATTTAGTTACTGTGTGAGACAGTCGTTCTTTTGAATGCAGTTTGATCCTTGTTTTGTAAATGCTTTTGTGCCTACTTAGATTTGTTTATGAGAAACAAAACTCCCTTCTGAGTTATTCTGAGTCAGTTTTGTGAATTGGATTGGTTTTATACAGCAGGGAGAGAAATACAGTATGATAAAAGCTACTGCAGACTTGCTAAGCCTGTGCTCTTTTGAGGTTTATATATACATATGTATAAATCATACCGTGTAAAGGTTTTATGTAGGTGATCTATATATAATATGTGTACTATAAATGAAAACTTTTAGATTTTGTATATATGGGAAGGTAGCTTGTTGTTAAAGTATATTGCGTGCCATTACTCTTCTTTGAACAAGTGACTCTTTCATTGAGTAGCATACTTGCATACTTAAGCTGAACTTAGAACTGTGTTTTTCTTTAGGCCAAGTAGTATTGGGTTACTGATCTTAATGTGTTTTTTTTGTTGTGTTTTTTTTTTTTTTAATCTATCTTAGTTGCTTCACAGTTTACAACGTTCCTGTCTGATGGATGAAATGAAAGTTAAAGAGATATTTAATAAATTTTATGGGGAGCTTGCTGCAAAAAGTAGAATTCCTGATACAGGTAGGCTTTATTTTTTCTTAGAGTGTCCACCTGTACTCAGCACTGGTTAGGCTGCACCTCAAATTCTACATTCAGTTCTGGGCCCCTCACTACAAGAAAGACATTGAGGGGCTGGAGTGTGTCCAGAGAAGGGCAACAGAGCTGGGGAAGGGTCTGGAGCACAAGTCCTATGAGGAGTGTCTGAAGGAGCTGGGGGTGTTTATCCTGGAGAAAAGGAGGCTCAGGGGTGACCTTATCACTCTCTACAACCACCTGAAAGGAGGGTGTAGCCAGGTGGGTGTCAGCCTCTTCTCCCAGGTAACAAGTGACAGGACAAGAGGAAATGGCCTCAAGTTGCACCAGGGGAGTTTTAGATTGGAAATTAAGAACAATTTCTCCTCAGAAAGGGCAGTCAGTCATTGGAACAGCTTTCCAGGGAAGTGGTGGAGTCACCATCACTGGACACGATTAAAAGATGTGTAGACGTGGCACTTGGGGACGTGGTTTAGTGGTGAGACTTGGCAGTGTTAAGTTAATGGTTGAACTTGATCTTAAATGTCTGTTCCAACCAAAATGATTCTATGATTCTAAAGCTCTTTGTAATCTTTTTGTAGCCCTGGCTAGTGTTGTCCTCAAAGCTGCAGTTTTAGTGTGATAGTTCCTGCGCTGATCACCTCTAATGTGAGCTCATCAGTTCTGCCTTGCCTGATTATATTATTTATGGCATATTACTACGAGCTCCAGTTTGATCATCTTGGCTAGTTACAGCTGAAATCTTGGCTTTACAGGTCTAGCCCTCATAAAACTTGTGCCTGTGTATAATCCTGCAGTCTGAATTCAAGCCTAGAAACTTCTGCTAGCTGTTGGCCTTAACTAGGGCTTCCTCAGGGGACAGGCCTTTAAATCAGTTTTCCGAGCCCTGTTTAGAAACAGTAAATGTGTTTAACTAATTGATGTGAGAAGAGGATGCACCTCACGCTGTAGTATGTAGCTATATAGATGTGTGTGTTTATACATAAAAACGTGTCTGTCCCACACTTTATTCACCAATTAAACTGCCAGGGGTGGTTGTCTCATGGATACATAGGAATTGCACTGGGAATGCTGAAGCAATGATTTCAGTAATGAAGCTTTAACAATATTAAAAATTACTTTCTAGTATTGGAAAAGATTTATGAGCTTTTGGGAGTTTTGGGAGAAGTCCAGCCTAGTGACATGATTAACAACTCTGAAAAACTATTCCGAGCTTATTTGGGAGAACTTAGAACACAGGTATGATTGGAATTTCTTTTCGTTCTTTGGGTTTTTGCTTTGTTCTTTTTTTGTATTGCTTTGGTTTTGTTTGGGTTTTTTTTCCTTCAAAGTGTGTAGCACTTGGTATTGGAATACTACTGTAGCTAGTACAGTTTGAAGTGATCTGACTGGACAAGCATAAATGCTTCCTTAAGGACTATTTGTGTTCTCTGGTTCTGAGAAGCTTTCAAATTAAAAATTCAAGGCCATCAGTAACAGCTAATGAACCAATTCCCTGTGTGAAAAGATGGCACGTGGTGGTCATTCCCCAAGAAATGTTACCTTGTTGTGCACTGGTAGTTTCTGATTTGTTCTCTACTAGCTGCACCGTCCTTGCACTTGAGGTGAACATCAGATTTCTGCTGAACTTTACTTTATTCTGCATTTTTAAGTACTTTTAAGACTTTAGTGTATTTTATCCAAGTTTTGGTATGGTTGGTCTTGGTGGAACATTTACATGGTTTTCAAAGGATCTCTTATGCTTCCCTCCAAATGATGTGACACTTAGGAGTAAAGATGTTTCTGTGGAGTTGTTCATAGAATTGGGTGCTGATATAACTATTAAGTTGAACTAAGTTATTTAACTACACTTCTAGGAACTGGTGTAAATTTATTTTAGCTTGAGGGCATTTTTTTTTTCAGATGACATCTGCCACAAGGGCACCCAAGCTACCTCTTGTAGCAGGATGTCTGAGGGGACTGGTTGCACTCATGTACAACTTTACCAAGTCTGTGGATGAAGGTATGTTCTTTTTCTATATGAAACGCAGTTACACATTTTGATACAGTTTTACAGACAGTTGTACATGTAATTATTATACAGCCAGAAAGTAGCACCTCTTCTGTGTGTAAACTCAGAATTAAAATATCCCTGCTGGTAGATGGTTTATGCAAAAGACACAGTCCTTGTAGTCTGTCTTGATGTGAAGTGGCTTCATCAGCGTTTTTCTGTATGTAAATGTTTCAAATGCTATTTTCTGACTACATATTGGGCAACTGTGAGAGCCACACTGAAGCTGAATGCAGTTTGTATGGAGATGTGTTTCTCGTAAGAGTCTGTTAAAACATGGGTATTCAGAAAAATCAGCTAATATAGATGTGCAATTTTTTTTTCAAAATCAAGAGTATTTCAGGGAAGAAAGGTCTCTGTCTCTGAAAATGAGATATATAAGGCTTTCCGATATCGCTTCTTCATACCAGGCTTTGTTAAAAATATCTTAGTGTTCACTCTGCCTACTGTATGTCATTAGTGAAATACTCACTGTTGTGTTGTTTCACAGATCCTCAGACTGCAAAGGAGATTTTTGATTTTGCGATGAAGGCAATCAACCCACAGGTAAATGTGCTACGTGTTAATTGTTCTGCAGTTAGCCCTGGTGAAGAATAAATCACATGTGACAAACCTTTTCTGATGTTACAGATTGATCAGAAGCGATACGCAGTACCTCTGGGTAAGATGTAAACTATTTCCCATTCATGCTGAGGTGGATACTGTCTTTTGTTTGGAAGTGTTTTTTCTTTACTGGATGTGTTTAGATGTCTCTAGTCTTTAATCTTCTGGCCAGGGGGAAAACTGCTGTACTTTTAAGCTGGAATATAGAGTTTAACATATATTTGGTTAAACTAGTCAGGGTCTAATCAGCTTATGAGTAGCAGCATTATACTTGATGTCTTTTGCCCCTCTGGAGTAGGACAAAACTGTGATGTGAGAAAGGATTGGTAGAAATAAGAGGAGTGTAGCTAATTAGGAGAAAAGAGGTGACAGTGGATTGAGTTAAAAGTAAAAATGAGGAGAGAAATTCGACTGGAAGAAGGAGAAAAAGAATGGGGGAAAAATAATCAGAAGAAGATTAGCAATCGGCCTGTGAAATGTGAGTGGCTTATGCAGAAATTGCAAAAATGTGAGATTTTAGTGTTAGGCCCATGGTAGCTGTGAGGGGTAAAACCCTCTTAAGATAGTCTGCCTTCCCCCCAGTTAATTCATTATGTATCTTGAAATTTCATTTATGCTTATATTTGGAATAGTGAAGTTACCTGTAATGTGAATTCTGTATTTTTCTGCATCGCAGTTTGGGAGAGGAGGGGACTTGGGCATGTGTCCTGACAACAGAATCCCGATCCTTCTGCATTGTGCAATCAAGTATTCTTATTTATAACCACTAAAGTCTCTTTCTTTTTCAGTATTAATATTAATTACATTAGAACACAGCTGTCTGTTCCATAATGGTGTACATTTAAAAAGAGGATTTTGGAGGATTGTTTTTATGCTTAAGTTCTTAATGTTTGGATACTGATACTGTAATGGCTAGAGGAATGCATTTTATACCCTTCAGTCATGGTGGGTCTGCCTAGCTAAAGTCCTAACGTGGACTTTCGTAGTGGGGGCTGGTTGTGTAAAATGGAATGTAAGTCTGGTTTTTAATGAGAATTGTTTTCAAATTGCAGCTGGGTTACAGTTGTTCAGCTGGCACGCTGCTCAGTTTGGAGCCTTGCTCCTGGACAACTATATGTCTCTCTATGAAGCTCTGTGCAAATGGTGTGGCCACACGCATCAGGAGCTGAAGAAAGCCAGTTATTCTGCCCTGGATTCATTCCTCAAGCAGGTGAGGATCACCTGGATTCACTGAGATCTCCAAGTCTAAAGCAAAATTACATTTCTTTAAATACTGGGAATATTTGGTGCTTGGAAATTCAGTGAATCTGTTTAATAAATAATTGTTTTGTTTGAAGTGCTTTCTATTACAAGCTAGGTATCTTGTAAGGCTTACTGTAAATTTTTTGTGAAATGCTGAAATTTTTGTGTCTGTTTTACAGATTTCTTTAATGGTGGCGAAAGATGCAGAGCTACACAAGAGCAAGTTGCAGTTCTTCATGGAGCAGTTCTATGGAATCATCACGAGGATGGATTCAAGCAGCAAAGAATTGTCCATCGCCATTCGTGGATATGGGCTTTTTGCAGCAGTATGTGCAAAAGAGCTGTATTGATGAAGGAGCTTGCTGAGTGCATGCAAAGCTAGGATTCATATACCATGCATTTTACTATTTTACACAGTTCATTTAATAGGGAATGCTCCTGTTTCTGGACCAAGTGTTGGACTTAATTACACTGTAAAATACCTTTTGGATGCATATTTTTAGAACTTGAACTGAATCTAGTGGGAGCACTTGCAGCATTGGGTTGCAGTTGCAGTTCTTGTGCACAAGTTCTGAAGTGAAAAAACAAGAGCTTCGTATACAGCTGTCACAAAACTTAAGCATGTGCTTAATTGCTTAGAGACAGGCAATACTTTG
The DNA here is from genome assembly GCA_013400655.1 of Mystacornis crossleyi. Classification (NCBI taxonomy): domain Eukaryota; kingdom Metazoa; phylum Chordata; class Aves; order Passeriformes; family Timaliidae; genus Mystacornis; species Mystacornis crossleyi. The sequence continues at coordinate 28,263 of VYZQ01009636.1, forward strand.
TTATCTCTCTCTGCATTTAAATAGTGGAATAGAATCCTTTAATTAAATAGAATCCAGGCCAGCTTTACTCTGAAAGTAGTGTAGAGATTCCTACAGAGCTCACTCAAACAGCTAAAAGGCACTGCTGACTGAAACAATCACAAACTAAAATACAACAACGAACAACAAACAAAACCCTGCTTACATACCCATTTGGATGGCAGGTATGTTTGTCAGAAAGTACCATCAGGAGCAAACTTCCAATTTTTGTCAGCAGTCAATTAAAATGGGAATATAACAGTAAGTTAAAGTTCAGTGAAGAAAGGATGGTGGTTATATATCTGCAGCCTCTGTGCTTGGTGTTGGTACCACAACTTTTATATTAAAAAATTCTTGACTGTTTTTTTTTCCTCTCTCAGAGCAGAAATTAGGTTAGATAATGTCAATGATTAGGTAGAGGAGGTTATGAAAGGTGATAGAACAGCTAGTTACTAGCTGAATCCTTTCTATTTTGCTACCTTTTGAGCAGAGAGCATTTGTTTTGTAGAATTTTCCATGTTCTTTATTGTAACCTCATCTTCCTCTTCTGTGGTATGAGGTAGAAGGGAAATGAGTTCAAGGTGTTGTTTCCAGAAAAAATGAAGTATTTCAAATTCCTGAGTTGAAAGAACCCTATTGAAAGCATCTATTACATGACTCAAGAACTTAAAATTGCATAATGTAAATACAGACATAGGATAATACTGTAAATTTTAACAAATTTAATGCTGCAGTATCTATAAATCTTTAACATAGTAAGATACACTAATAGTTGCTAGTACGTTTAGGTTAAATCTTGACCAAGCCTCAGATACAGAGTTGTGAGGAAGCAGAGACTTGGTGCTACTGTGAGTTGTGACTGTAGCACTGAACTTGCATTTCTGTAATTGCTAAAATAATCTTAAAGCATTACTTGAAGTTCTGCAAATGATTAATGGGTAGTCTTAATTTTGTCAGCATGTTTTTAGATGGACTAGGTTCAACCTTTGGGCTAACTCCCGTATTTCACTGCCACGTAAACCAGTCCATTCTTTTCCATGGTCAGTTCCCTACCACCGTTCTTGCCTGTGACCTGGTTCCTGTCCACAAAGACTGGTTTTTGACTTAGTTCATGCTGTGATTTACAAATCATTCTATAGGAGTTTGTAAGCTTTGTTACAAACCCTCTGTTACTCTTTCGGATACTTTCCACTTGTTCATTAGTATAGGAATAGTTTTTATAACTTCTGTTTGTACAGGACCTGTAGCAATAGAAGTTCAGAATTTGGACTGCTCATTTAAGTGTTTAATAGTAGTGACCTGTCAGTGGTAATCAGTTAAGCTACATTAAGGTAAGCCACTTATTACTTTAATGCAGCTAATTCAAAATATAAGTGAATCTTAGCATCCATAACACCATATTTAAGATATTTACAGCCAAACTCCCATGTTTTTCAGGCTGAATATGTGTTCATGTCACTGAAAGTTGAAATACTTTTACAGTAAATTACACTGCATTAGTGAACTATTATTATAGTCCATTTCAGGTACTGTGTTTCTCATACATGTGGCAAGTAGAGTACTTAAAGTTAGTTTATTCAGATGTGTTGAGTTTCTGGGAAAACTTCAAATATTATTCCTGTTATGGTTCAGTGAAGACATGGCTGGGTTTTAGTGCTACAGCATGCATTTGTTTGCTCAGCTCTACAAAATTGCCAAACCAGGTTTTTATTTTCTCTCTGTAAGCCCTGTAAAGCTATACATTCTGAGGATGTGGACCACATGTATGTAGAGCTCCTTCAGCGTTGTAAGCAAATGTTCCTCACAGAAGCAGAAACAATAGATGACCATCTGTATCAGCTACCAAGTTTCCTCCAGTCCATTGCAAGTGTGATATTCCACATAGATACAGTAAGTGGAGTATTTAAAGTACTGCCCAATTCTTTTATGCAGTTACAGATGGATGAGGAGGTAATAGCTGTGAACCTACCTATGGTAAAGGGTGTTTATTTAAGGGAAATGTGATGACATGTAGCCCCTAGGGGATGGGAAGAATATCAGGAGAACGCTCTAATGGATTTTGAGTAAGGAAAATGCACTGAACACGCTAAATAAAATGCTACAGTGCATTGAAATGAAAACCATTATAGCCAAATGTGAATACATTTTTATTTATTTTAGGTTCTTTATTTGGACATAACCATGTTTATAGGTTTATACCACTCTGCTGGTATAAACATACCTCTATATGTTTATACCACTCTGCTGCGGCTGTGTCTTTTGGTACTGATACTTAGCCTGTTCTCTGAGGCTGATACTTTGATTCTGCTATGATGTTATGCTGTCAGTTTAAATGAGGGCCTTCTGGATCCTGCCTGGAGCTGTGAAGTTGGATTGGGGCATACATTTTGTATTCAAGTGGTTATGGATAAACATTATAATGCTGTTACTGGTGTTTAATTAAATTGATAGTTTTCTAATTAGCTTAAGACTAGATTCACTGAAGCACTAATCTGTTCAGGAGCTACTTTCCATTATGTGGTCCAGGAAACTTTCTTATTCTGTTTGTTTAGTTTTGTTTGTGGGATAATTTCTTCTTGTTGTTGTTGCTTTTTTTTGTTTCTTTGTTTGGGGTTTTTGTATGTCTAAGATGAATTCAGTGGCTAAGTCTCTTCTTGTTCTCAGAGCCGATAATGATGCTAGCTCTTGTAACAAAGTAACTTGCTGAATTTCACATAATTTGCATTATGGATGTTTTGTTTTTCTTTATTCTAGGTTCCTGAAGTGTACACTCCAGTTCTTGAACATCTAGTTGTGCTGCAGATCAACAGCTTTCCACAGTACAGTGAAAAAATGCAGCCGGTCTGTTGCAGATCTATAATAAAAGTGTTTCTGTCCCTCTCAGGAAAAGGTCCAGTTCTCTGGAGCTTTATTAGCACTGTGGGTGAGTCTGTGATATTAACTTCACTGGCGTTTTTTGGGATCATGGGTTTTCTCCTTTCGTTGTTTGGGTGTTTTTTTCCCTAAATTGCTTAACTGATTCTAAGAGGGAGATGTGGAATACCCATTTAGGATCAAAAATAAAACTCGTCGTTCTCTAATAATGGAGGTTGGGTGTTTTCGTGGTGCTATTTTTCAATATCCACTGTTAAATAACTTCAGGAATGCATTTAACAATTGTTTTGGATAACAAAGTGGACATGATTAAGGGCAGGAGAATACATGTTTGTGACAAGACTTGCATTCCTGCTCTGAAGGATTATGGGAAGAAAGGGATTTCATAGAGAGTGTCAACATTGGTAGCTGACAGTTCTAGTAGTCTCAAGCATGCTGACATTTCTTTTTAATGATTTTCAGAAATTATTTTTAATTTCTTTCAGCTGTCTATCATGGCTTTTCTCTGTTGCTGGGGCATTTCCCATGTTTTTGAGTTGGGAAGTGGTGCACCCAAGTACCGTGTTGATCCTAAGTCCATGAAAATCATTGGGGGTTGTTGCCTTTTCAGTAAGGGCATTATGGGTGATGGCTTGGTCATCATTCATAATCAGGAAAAAGTCAAAGCAGTATTGAGAAAAGGTAGTAAGGAGCAAGTTCAGAATTGGAACATCCTAGAGTCAAGGCTCTGATTTGGGCTATTTTATCCTTAAAGGAAAAAATTCTTTTGCCTCTCCCTTACCATTACAAAATATACAAAATAGAAGACTGATTTGTTTTATTGTCAATGTAATGAGTGATATGAATGCTGTGCCTTTTAAAATCTATTCAGGGAATTTGTTTTTTTGTTTGTTTCAGTTCATCAGGGATTAATCAGAATTTTCTCCAAGCCCATCACATTTTCAAAGGTAATATAACAGTTTAAACACATTTATTTCATTTAGATTCCTAGAGTGTATGTTCTAGTTCTTGGCAATCTAGCCCAGTAAACAAGGGAAAGCCCAAAGAAGTAAAAATAATACTGTCCATTTTGTTATTAATCCATTCTTGTTATTAGTTATGGGCTCATATGTTCTTAGTCTCTTGTTCCCACATGTACTCTGAATAATGTGGATATGCCTCTTGTACTGAATAAAAGAAATTACAGGAAATAGACTTTTGTTTGGTCAGGTTGTCTGTAATAAAGTAGGCTGTAATTAAAATCCAGCTTTCTTCCAGGTTAAATTTTGGACATTTGAAAAGTTTTACTGAATGCTTGCGTTAAGCAAGGATATTAGAGCGTTTTACTCCTGTGCAGCAGAATAACTATAGAATTTCTCAAATAACTGAGCACTAGGAGAGCAACTTCAAAGACTTTTTTGGTTTTTTTTGAAAGGAGGTGGTTGTTTTGTGCTCTTTTCAGATTGATAGAGAAAGCTAAACATCTCATATTTCTGTCTGCAGCAGTAATGTTACATTGTGTTGCATGAGTCAGGTAGTTCCGTAGGCAGCTGTAGTGGGGTTTGACTGAGATGGAGTTAACTTTTCCCTTAGCAGCCCTCACGGGGCTGTGCTTGTATCTGTAACTGGAAATATGTTGATAACACACCAGTGTTCTGGCTACTGCTGAGCAGCACTGGCACAGCAGCAAGGCTGGCTCGCCCACATTCCCCCCTCACCAATAGGCTGGGGAGTCAAGATCTGGGGAGGGGACAAAGCCAGGACTGCTGACCCAAACTGACCAAATGGATGTTCTATTACACCTTGTGGTGCCTGGTCAGCAATAAAAGCTGGCAGAAAGGAGGAGGTGGGCGGCACTGGTTATTAAGATGTTTGGCTTTTGGAACATCTGCTCCATGTAACAAAACCCTGCTTCCAAGGAAGTGGCTGGACATTGCGTGCTTGTGGGAAGTAGGGAATAAGTCTTTTGCCATCCTTTGCTGTTAAACTTTTATCTTGACCCATGAGTTTTTTTCATCTTACTTTCCCCTTCACTGTCATGCTGAGGAGGGGAGTGGTAGAGTGGCCTGGTGGGCACCTGCCATGCAGCTAAGATCAAACCACCAGAGCAATGTTTCTGAAAAATATTGTGTCCCTTCAGGATTATTTTGGAAAAGAAACTTCTGAATCAGAAGAATCCTTTGAAACTGGAGAAGCTGGGACACAAAGATCAAAAGTACCGACACATAAGGACTATCTGTACCTCTTTAGAAGTCTACTGAGCTGTGACACAATGAAGGTAAAACATAGTTAACGTGGAAATACAAAAGAAAACACAGTTCTGAGTCTTCTCATCACTGGTTTTCTAACCCTAGACTTTTTCCAAATATTATGTCGTAGAAGACCTGTTTCCTGGTTTTAGTTGGATTTTATGGCTGATAAATGAATTAAACAGGGATTAATTTATGCTTTCATAGCTGAGAAACATCTAAAACTGCATTCTCTGGATCATTTAAATCTTAGTTTGTAAATTAGAGAAATAATTTTCATTTGTGTTTTGAAATATGAACATTTTTGTCCTACAAAGGAATGTGGTTTTGAGGACGCAAACTTCCTTACTGAAAATGCACAACTGCAATCCCTGAGTCGCTTGCTGTATGATGAACTTATAAAATCTATTTTGAAGATTATTGAGAAATTGGACCTGACTGTTCAGAAACTGGATGTTAGTGAACAGGTGAGACCTGAGGACCTATCCATTAACTCCTGCTGTTGTAGGGGAACCAAAATCATATTGCTTGTTTTGTTTTCATTATGCCCAGATAGCAACTTTTAGTGTCCTTGAAGTAACATTTATCCTAGATAAAATGTTTTGCTTGATATTTCTGAACGTTGCATTGCAATGTTAGGAGATGGAAACATCAGAATCAGTAGAACTTCACAGAATCTGTTATTTTATACTTCCTCCTCTGAAATATACTGGTTTTCATTTTCTGACTTGCTTTCTCCTTAGAAGCAGGCATCTCTTATTTTTCCTTTCAATTACTCATGTGTCAATTGTTAATTGACAACTCATGTTGTCCTTTGTCTGTCAGACTACCTAGTAACAGCTAGAAAAAGACAGACTGTTAATGTGGCAAAAAAAGGTGTAAAAGTTTGTGTTGTCACAGATCCAGTATTCTTTCTCCAATATTTATTTTCAGGGTGAAAATGCAAGTGACAGTGCTTTGGTTGGGCCTTCTTCTGACCCTGCTTCAAACCTTCAGCCGACGAAGCCAATAGATTTTATTGCCTTTATAAATCTAGTGGAATTCTCCAGGTATTGATAATGTTTTTATGTAATTTGAAAGTTACAAAGTGGTTAGAAGAAGTTTGAGGTGAGATGTATTAAAGATGCTTCTTTCTGAGTTAGTTTGACAAATCGTATTTCAAAATGCACGAGATGATTAGCAGGGAGACAGGAAGGGTTTTTCAGACATCTGAGCCATAGGTAAACATACTAGCTCATCAGCTCAGGTGTTTTTAAAGAGTACAGGAGACAAGCATTCACTTTCATTATTTGGGTGTAGTTGTCTTTCAGTATATGTTGTAACTTTCGGTATTATACTGACCATATATCCTAAATACTTCAGAGACCAGAGATACAGTCTTCATAGACTAGTAAGGGGCATTAAGTGAAAGGTACAGCATTAGTTACCTGTGGAGGTCCAGTAATGAAATGTGAAATATGAGCATGTGTGTTTGTATAAATTCAATAATGAGATATAATGAGAAATGGTTTTGCACTCTAAAAAAAAATTAAAATCTTCCTGTGCTTCTCAGAAGGCAGCATGCATTTATTCTCTGTCTTTGGAGCTGCTGTTACAGCAATATTTCTTTCTTTTACTGAGAGGAAAGTTTAAAGAAATAAAACATTTTATTTGATTTCTCTTTTCTTTTTGTTCCTCCCCTATATTTTCTGTGCATCTGTTTCAGAGAGATACTTCCAGAGAAACATGTGGAGTACTTTCACCCTTGGGTATATTCCTTTGGTTATGAACTTATTATACATTCAACAAGACTACCTCTTATTAGTGGATTCTACAAGCTGCTCTCTGTTACAATGAAAATTGCCAAGAGAATAAAATATTTTGAGGTGAGATCTTTTACCCAGTGGAGGGGTAACATGTTGTATTAATGATTGCATCATTCTCTATGTATAGTATTTTATGCACTATGGGACATAGTTCATTGAAACTGTTACTGGGTTGTTCCAAATGTTTATAGTTTCCTATGCCTCCATAGTTAGAAGCACATTACAAGTCAAAGTCTAGACTAGAAGCCCAGTTTCTGAAAAGACACCATCCATGTGTAATCACAGAATCTCAGAATTGTTAGGGTTGGAAGGGACCTTTGGAATTCATCCAGTCCAACCCCTCTGCCAAGGTAGTGTCACCTACAGCAGGTGACACAGGAACTCATCGAATTGGGTTTGGAATGTCTTCAGAGAGGGAAAGTCCACGACATCCCTGGGCTGCTGTTCCAGCGCTCTGCCACCCTCTGTGCTCTTTCCAAGACCCTGAGCTGGGTGCACAGAGAGATGGGAGGTACCCTCGCAGAGCAGGTGGTATGAAAGATATTTTGGGCAGAACCAATCTAGCCAGAACAGCAGAGTCATGTGTGGGTTAATTACTGAATTTCTGGGGCATGCATCTGTTCCATGCACTGATTTCCACATGGAATATGATGCCCTGTTGGTGGATGCACCATTGGTGGTATGGAAGCTCTTGGGCTGAGACACGTGGGTGTGTAGCCCACCGCAGAGCCCAGAGCTGTCCCTGCCACTGCTGCTGATGGCACCAAGTGAAGCACTTTAGGAAATTCATTGGTGTAGATGCTTGTACTGTGGACACCGTTGAAAATTTTTTCCTTATTATACCAACATTCTTGCCACCTGGACATCCACTGTTAGGGAAGTTTGGGTTTTTATGGTTTGTTGGGTGGGCGGAGAAAATTAAACCATTGAAAAGTTACTTTGCAATCACATATCCCTTGTTTATTTGCATAATATTTAGTGTATTCCAAAAAGTTGACCCTCAGTGAACCGTATTAATGGTTATTTATAACCCTTGGAAGATCAAAGATACATGTCAAGTTTTCACTGACACCAGTTTCATGCTGGACAGTGATGTTTGTATTGTAAATGAGTTGAACTTGTGATTCATATTTGTACTATGTACTACATGCTTTTTAGCAGTGTTGCCTTTTGGTTTCTGTCTGGTAGGGTGTCAGTCCAAGGAGCCTCAGAAGATGTCCTGAAGACCCAGAAAAGAGCTCTTGCTTTGCACTCTTTGTAAAGTTTGGAAAAGAGGTAAGGAATTCTGCTCACTAACTTTCTGAGTCTGAATATAAACATACGTGATTCAATCAAAATTTTATCTTCTGAAGAATCTTATATATGCAGTAGAAGTATTCTTGCTTTTTGAGCTATGCAGTATAATGGGGGTTTAAGATCTTTTTCCGTCTGTTTTTTGCTTAATGTCAGAAGAGGTGTATTGGTCACCAGTTTATAACAATTGAGAAATAACAGTATAAATACTTCTGGTAACTGCAGGTGAATGAGATTCCAGTGTTGATTTTGGCTTGTTTACTTTACATGGGTATTGATACAGCTAAGTTAAGATTTCAAAAGGTTTATGTTTGTTCTCAATCTATTTATCTAAACTTTAGGTTGCAGCAAAAATGAAACAGTATAAGGATGAGTTGTTGGCATCTTGTCTGATTTTTTTGCTCTCTTTACCACATGACATCGTCATGCTTGATATCAAAGCATATATTCCTGCACTGCAGGTGAGTCAGGGTGATGTACAGCTAACACCTTCTTCCCCTAAGATACGTACAAACATTCTGTAGCAAAGTCAGCGTCCTTTTGTACTATTAAGGTCACTATTCTCTACAGTCTTCAATGAGATAGAATACAAATGACTTGACTCTTTGGATGAACAAGTAAATTGTTGGAATTTGCTTTTGCACTACGCAGACTCTCTTAGTGCCTGTGTTGCAATATAAATGTATCTCCTGTGCTGATCTTGAGTGAGATGCTAAACAGAGAAAAGTTATTTTCTCAAAGGGAGATGTATTATTATATGCTAAATGCTTTTAAATTTGTCTCTTTTACCTTTGAGTAACACTAGTCAATAAATGTGAGAGGCTGATAGTTTTGTATTTGACAGAATGCGTTTAAACTGGGCCTTAGCTGTACCCCAATGGCCGATCTGGGCCTGGATGCTTTGGAAGACTGGTCAGCTCACATCCCCAGGCATGTGATGCAACCCTACTACAAGGATGTCCTGCCTCTTCTTGATGGTTATTTGAAAAGCTCTACATCTACAGGTACATACGTGCAAAAAATTGCTGGTCTTAAGGAAGAGGAAAATAATTTTTTTGTAGAGATAGGTACATGCCATACCTTTTATTAGTATTGTGCACTTTCTGTGGTTGGAACAATACAACTCAACTTACACCCCAAAATGTACTTTTTTCTTAAACTAGGATTTACTTGCTTCTGCTGAACAATCAGTAATAGTTGCCATTTTATTTGTTACTTCTGTGTGGTATGTCCTTTGTTTGCTTAAATTAGGTTAGTTTTACTGAGAGACTTACTTTTCTTAATAAAGA